>DXKC01013613.1:0-15821 GCA_031170775.1 Cymbopogon citratus
TGCAATGTTATTTACAAAATAATCGCTAAATCTCTAGCTGAACGTCTTAAACCTCATTTACCGGACCATATAGATCATGCTCAGGCTGCGTTTGTTAAAAATAGACATATATCTTCCAATATCATTATCACTCAGGAAATTGTTCACTCTTTCCATTTAAAAACTTGGAAACATCAGGGTTTTCTCCTTAAGATTGATCTGGCTAAAGCCTTTGACAGACTCAATTGGAATTTTATTGCTAATGCCTTACGACGTCTTGGCTTTCAATCTCATTTTATCAGATTAGTATATGCTTGCATTTCCACTACAACTCTTTCTGTTTTAGTCAATGGCGAACCCTCTGGATACATTAATCCTACTCGTGGCATCAGACAGGGGTGCCCCCTTTCTCCATATCTTTTTGTAATTGCCATTAATGAACTCTCTATTGCTCTTCAACACCATATGAGCAACTCCAATCTCACAGGTATAAGTTTAGGGCCTGGTTGCCCCCCAATCCATTCTCTCCTCTTTGCAGATGATTTAATCCTATGTAGCCAAGCTACTATACAAGAGGCTCAGAAAATGAAATCCATCCTTCAGGAATTCTGTGAAGCATCAGGTCAGATACCTAATCTTCAGAAATCTTCCATTCTATTCAGTAAAAATGCAAGTGATGCTACGATTCAATCCATCAAGCATATTTTCCCTGTGCCTGATCTTCAACCTCACACTAAGCATTTAGGTCATCCTATCATTTTCAATCATGCTGATAGAAACAAAGCTTATAATTTCATATTCTCTAAATTCCAATCCAAACTAACCATTGTCAGAGCAAATAAGCTCAACCATGCAGGGAGACTCACTTATATTCAGTCTGTCTTATCTTCAATTCCTATTTACTATATGAGCACTGTGCTTTTCTCCAAAGAATTTGTGCACAAAATCAACTCCATCATCAGGAAATTCTGGTGGGCAGGTGTCCAAGAGGAAAATTCTAGCTCTCCAATTAATTATAGGTCTTGGGAAGACATTTGTCAGAGTAAAGAAAATGGTGGTCTAGGCCTCAGAGATCTGGGTACTGTCAACAAGAGCTTATTGATCCATGCTGCCTGCAACATTGTGACTAACAAAAATCCTATGCTTACTGCTGTGCTTAAAGCTAAATATTATCCTAATTCCTCCTTTTTGGAATGCCAAAAACACTGCTACTCGATCTATCTTTTGGTCTTCAATTATGCAGGTCAAAAAGGAGCTCCACAACAACGTCATACTTCAACTTCATGCAGGTAATAGCTCCATATGGTCAACACCCTGGTGCCCATTTGGAATACCATATATGACCATATGAAAGATCCAGTCTCAGTTAACCCCTCCCCTCTAAAGTCTCTGATCTCTGGATCCCAAACACCCAACTATGGGATCTGCAACTACTTAATGAGATTTTTGATTATGAAGCAGTGCAGGCCATCACATCCACCATTCCAGTTCCAGCCCAGGATCATGATGTTCTTCGATGGAGTACAGGGACCAAAGGCAAATACACAACAAAAGAAATATACAGAACCCTTTCAGCAAACAACATTATTCAGTTACCAACTCAAGGCTCAAGAAGTATTGAACCCTCGGCTAATCAGCTACTATATATGCAGGATTTGGAAAAGCAAAACCCTACCTCCGCTCCTCAAAACCTTCACATGGAGGCTCATCAGAAGGGCGTTGGCATTAGCAGAGCGAGCATCAAGATATTCCAATCACATAGACAAGCATTGCACAGCCTGTGGACAAGTAGAAACAGATTTCCATCTTTTCTTTCAATGTCAGCTGCCAACTCAGGTATGGGCTACACTTCAATCTCCTATTAACACAGCCAATCTTGCTCCTGAAGAAGATGGCATCCAGCTTGGTTTGCCCAATATTATTACTACCACAACTTCAGACTCTAACATGCATAAAATTCTATATACTCTTTGGTATATTTGGAAGGCAAGAAATGATCATAGATTCACTAATAGGCAATGGAGTGCTTCTCAGATTCATTATGCTGCTGACGGCCACAGGTCCACCTATAGTTTAGCAAATACTACTCAACAAATTCTCAGCACAGATGTATAGGATGCACAGGCGACTCAGGAAACGACCACTCCAGGGACACGGAGTACATCTACGCAAATCAGCCACACTGGATAGTGGCCAATCACCCAAGGATTGCAAGGTATGGATTATACGCTTGCAGGTGCCCCTTCCCAACAGATGGACAGGTATACCATCCAAGTGCCGGCGCTTCTTCCAGGAGTTCGCTGCTACGTCGATGCATCCACTGCACCTGATCAACCATCGCAGGCCCCGAGACTAGCTGGACTTGGTATTCTCTTTGTGAACACACATGTGCAGCCGGCACAAACAATATATATCAAAGCGCATGTGACAGGAATCCATTCAGTGATTATGGCTGAGGCTGCTGGTTTAGCACTAGCAGCAATGGTGAATGATAGCCTCAACTTCGACAACACAGTCTTCTTATCTGATTGTCAACAGTTGGTGCACTTCCTCAATCAGCAGGACCAAACTCACCCCCTGACTGGAGAATCAAATTCTTCACTCTGTCATTCACCAATTGCTCGATGAAGAGACGAGGGAACATTCTCAAGATAAGCAGATCTCTGAACACAACGGCTGATAGCCTTGCCAGACTTGCTCTCTCGGCTTCTAGCAGTGCCTTTGTGCATGCTTGCTTCTATTTGAATCACAGTCACCATTGCCCGCTTGTGGATGCAATGAATTCTGTAAACTTGCAGCATGTTACCTTGGTATCAGCTTCGTGCTGTTAATAATATGATTTCGTTTGTTGTAAAAAAAAACCCTTATTTCTAAGTACTAGTCTATTTTTTAAGGATGGATTTATTTTACAAAATAGCACAACCACTCAATTTAGATATTTTTTTAGCTAATCTATTGGAGATGCTCTCTTAATATGTATACTCATATTTTTCGACAT
Source organism: Cymbopogon citratus (assembly GCA_031170775.1). Classification (NCBI taxonomy): domain Eukaryota; kingdom Viridiplantae; phylum Streptophyta; class Magnoliopsida; order Poales; family Poaceae; genus Cymbopogon; species Cymbopogon citratus. The sequence goes on from DXKC01013613.1 coordinate 2,978, forward strand.
TTACTCGAGAATTTAACGGGTGTTTCTAGATTTACTCCAACTAACGGGCGTGCGCCATGCATGTTTGACAGTAACATCATATCGGTACGCACTCTCAGAAAGTCAGAATCAATTCAGAATTCTATAGGAAACTTGTACCGGATGATGTTCAGCTGTGGGCGAACAACATAGTATATATTTACTTATTTCACGGCTCATTACGTACGCATAAGAATGATACTTAAGAACATTATATATAATCTCTCAGAAGCATGCATGCGTGGCTGGCTAATCAATTCGTTTGGCTGTTGATGTGCTGACTAAATCACGCTCAAGAGCATGATGACAGTGGCGTCACAACGCAAGTAGCATGATCGACAGCGCACTTCGTGGATCTAATCTTCCAACAGGCCTATAAATAATAATGTATATATATGGCCACTACACTGTTTTTTTTTGGCCTCACTAGGGTGCAGACTTTGGTTACACATAGTATCTGAATATGGCAGAATGTACAGTATTTGACAGAGTCGGTTTAGTCGGTTTAGTTGACTAAATGAACTAATAATAATATAGCACAATGTATTCCCCATGTGCTTAATAATCCTGGTAACATGTAGTTTACAATTTTTTTTAGCAACAATACAAGTTATTCAGTAACCATGATTAAACAATTGCAACTTTCACTGTAGATATCCTTTGAAGCATCTCTGTCAAGTGGTATCTCTCTGTTTAATTCGAAACAAATAGCACCTCTGTCTCAAGACCATTTTAAAATACAATCAGCTCTCGACTTGGCCTTTCTACTTGGGTATTTATTTTTGGCTAAATATATAAGAACGTGATGATGAGGAGGGTATAGGGTACTGTTACAACCAACACACAATGATTTTTTTTTAAAAAAAAATCCATTTATGGCCTTGTAGTACCTATATATGTAATAATATATAATGCTAATGCACCATGTGGTATTATGTTCTAGTTAGGTCGACACAGAGACTTTATTTGATTAATAACAATAAAAAATCGCAACAAGGCATGATCTGAAATTATGACCATATATTGTTTAATAATCTGGTGTGTATAGTTGACTCTGCAAATATGTTAATGATAAGTATTTTAGTCACTCAATGTATACTTCTGAACCCTTTGTTTATACGAATGTTTCCGTTGTATTTTTCATGTGCAGTCTTCTAGAGTCGATAATCTTTCAAGTTTAGCTTTTCTCTTGCATGCACAATTTCCTAGCATCCAAAATAGGCTTAGGGCGTAGCCTAAGGCACCCGGTAATTTTTGCTAATCAGGATTAGATATATTTTAACTAGGTGAATTAGGCATAGCTTAGCTGATTGAGTTTCTTGTGTATATCCACCTTAGTTTAAGTTCTCGATAAGACCGTGTGTGATCGTATTTTGAGGTGCTTATGGGGGTAGAGTGTGTACTTGTGTTCATAGACATGCTCCTCGATAATAGGGGCGCATTTTGAGTTGCTTAGAGGGATATGGTTTGTGTATGCTTCTTCGTCTCATAGGGGTAATCTTAATAGCATGGTGCCCACTTTGATATGCTCATAGAGATATGGTATATATGCATGTGTGCATTGATACGGGTGTCTATCGATGGCAAGATGTCAATCTGTGGTGTCTTTTTGTTAATCTCAAGATATGAGTCAGGCCTATTACGGAAATACTCAAGGAATAGAGTGTATGCGCGTAAGGGACTATATGTATATATGAGTGTTTTGGGTCTCGACTATGTAATAATTTGTCAAAAAAAATATTGGGTTATGTAAAAAAATGCATACTTTATCTTGGGGCTATATGAATCGTTTTCTATTACCCCTTTAGTTTGTTTGTCCAACAAATTTTACAATTCACTATATTTATTGACAAACGGAGTAACCATTAAGCCATAGGTACGTCGTAATTTATTAGGTTACTGCTCTTCAGAATTAATTAGTGGAAGGAAAATAGGTAATATATCTACAGTTTATTCGAATTATCTCTCCGTTTCAACAATTATTTGTGAAAAAAGAAGTATTTTCCTACACATATAGAAATATTAACAAGCCATACAATATGTTATGAAGAAGAAAAATGACCGATTATTTGAGAAGAAATTAGCATGATGTATCTGCCTACTACAATCTAGAAACAGTGACAAGCCATAGATAATATGTTGGAGAAAAGAAAAATTCTGAATAGAAAAAAGGTAAGCTCTTTTTTAGTGATAAATATAATATAGTTAACATCCAAAAGATACTTTGAATATTAATTTAGAAGATATCATGATGGGTCTTCTTCAAGATTAATGAGCAATTATTGTAATCGGTAACTGTCCCTATGGTTACTTGAAGCATTTCAATCAATTCTTTCTATTTCATTATGACTTGTCAAAGTTATATGAATGAACACTATGTTTTGCGACTGAGGACGATGTGAATATGAATGAACATCTAACTAAACATCAGACAAAAACAAAATCATGTAAAGGAAAATATATGCAATGGGTCTCCACCAGTGACACGTTCATACCATTTTTCTCACTAGCTCTGTTTTCATTTTTTTCTTATGTGTTACAATTCTTTCAAGTGAGCTACAACTGAAGAAGCTAATTCAAGTTTTAACGGTTCTCATATATGTAACTCACTCTAGAAAAATCTTACCACTTGTTTACATTAACAACATTGAGCTCATCACATCATAAAACAGAGAATTATTGCACGGGGGGGGGGGGGGGGGTCGTACGGCCGATCGAGGCGACCTAAAATCTTTTAAAAATTTCCACGCGAAAATTACCAAATCATTTGACATCAGCAGTGACAGATGGGTCGACAACGATCCATCATGTGTAAGTAGTTTGGTGTGGGTGTGCGTGCTCGTGGCCCTCATTGAGGTTAATTAGGTTTCTTTCAGCACCAACTGTATCAGATTTTGGTCACCTTCAGCGCCATTAAGTAGCAACAGGGATACCTTGGGGTGTAATGCTCTCAAGAGTGTTGGGAGGCCACTATCATGCGAGCTAACCGGGGAGAGCGTGCCACAAAAGAGCAAGTAAGCAGACCATAATGACGAGGCTCTTAGCATGCATAACACAGCTCCATCAACCATATACAAAAAATATATATTATATATACATACATATACTGTTGTGTGGGCCAAATTTGTATAGGTACCAAAAAGGCTGTGGACCACACTAATCTGCGTGCATGCATGCAACTAACCAATATATGGACGTTCGACTTGTATATATGTTGTAGGGTGATTAAGGAGTGAAGGTAATCAATTGGGAAATCTAAATTGTCCATGTAGTGTCACCATTAGTGCATCGACAACACATATATATCCCCTTCAAGCCCACCATCAACACCTTTTTTCTCTACATTTTGGTCTTCTTATTCTTTGATTGAGTAAACTTTTCTTTCATCACTGCTGGCCTTTGCCAACAAATTAAATTCAACAAACTAATAATAAACAATTCACCATCTCTTTTTTTTGTGAATAATGATTTTCCTTCTCTGAATTGAGCATATGTGTAGCTTACCTAATTTAGGGGTTTCAAGCATCCATATGGAATGGGTACTCATGTTTTTTGTAATTATTCTAGAATTTACACTACTACAAAAATGAATTTCAAAGACACCCCTCCGGACCCCTCTGAGGCGGAGAGACATTTTTACGCCCATCACGGTTAATGCATGCCATGCTTTTTGAGGCGGACATTTTTTATTTAACGTGGCGGGTGTCTTAAGGTGCTACCTCAGAAAATAGCCTATTTTCCTAGGAGGGCGTCCTTTTAAGGCCCGCCATGGAAAATCCAAGGCCCGATTTCCGTCGTCATATATATAAACCCTCCACCCCCACCCCGCGTTCCCTCGTCGGTTCACCACACACAAGAGCATTGAGGTTAGGTTGGGAGGAGCGAAGACAAGAGAGAGGATCTAAGAGTCATGTGGAGAGAGTGTGTGAGAGAGAAGGATACATGGTGAGGGAGAATGGATATAAGAAGGACGTGAACGATGAGAATTGAACACATAGAAATTTAGGTTTTCAGGATCTATGTATCACTGCCGATTGTTAATATAACTCGATAGTGATACTCATCACTACCGGTGTTCAATTTATATATTGCCACCAATAGTGATAATTATCTATCACTATTTATTGATTTGAATTAAATATAAAAGTGATTAGTTTGTTACTTATGAATTAGCAATTAGCAGTTATACGCATATAACTGACGGTTTAAAATTATCCACCAACAATTGCTCATTCTATAGTAACAAAATAAAAGACAAAAGGCAACAAGACCACATTATCGTTCTTAGGAAGATTACCCAAAAGGATTAATTGGGAGAGAAAAATTCACATATTTTCTCTAACCAGGTACAATGATACGCTAGATAGAGCTAACTTGGTCGAGCTTAGGCCTTGTTCTCTTTGGGTTAGAATTGTAAATTTTTCAACCCTCTCTCCATCACATCAATCTTTGGCCGCATGCATGGATCATTAAATGTAGATAAAAATAACTAATTATACAGTTTGTCTCTAATTTGCGAGACGAATCTTTTAAGCCTAATTAGTCCATAATTGGATAATAATTGCCACATACAAACGAAAGTGCTACAGTATTTCGGAATTCAAACTTTCTAACTTTCTAACCAAAGAGAACAAGGCCTTAGTTAATACTAATAGGACGTGCTAATTACTAGTAGGAGTACTACGCGTACGTAAGCAGGCAGGTTTGTATATATCTATCTATATGCACAGTGCATGAGCCAACAATGACTATGCATGCACGCATGAGCAACGGCATGTTACTGTAGAGGAAACAGTAGGGAGATTTATTTCAATCGATCTAACCAACTTGGTACGTTCGATTAATTAATTAATCAAGTCACCAGCGCGGCGCTGCTTAGTGTGATCCATGTTATTTGGCTGTTGATCCTGTACGTGAAAGGGCGCCGTTAAGTACGGCCAACTCATAATGCAGAGAGCCGAAAAGTAGCTAGTAATACTGATAACTAACTGGACCGACAGAGACCACTTTTGGGTTAGTTACACACTTTATTTGCCAATCACATACAGTGATACACAAGCAACACAAGAGTGTTTCTGATCCTCTGCCACTGAACAGAGAGCTTAACTAGTTTCTCTGGTTTTTGGCTTTTGTGCCACACCGTTTCTTGGCAAATTTAAATTCGTGTGTTTCTTTTTTGTTTTTCTGCTAAACACACTATGTTACACTCACGCTGCTGCCACACAACAGTGAGTTTTTTTTTCTGCTGGAAATGGTTTTATTTGTTTAGAAGAGCGTAATTTCTTGCGCTCACGCCTCTTCCGGCAGCTTATTGTTGCGGCTTTATCACTCTTATCTATATTAATTTATCAGCTTAGAACTAGTGCTAGAGAAATTAAACCTTTACTATGTGTTACACGTACGCGTAGAGATATGTTAATGCATGCTTAAGCAGTGGCAAATAGTAGAAGTAAACCCTAAGGGTACGTACGTAGTATGGTACCTTGAAAATGTGAGGAAAAGGCCTCACGCACACTGCACAGCTGATGATGAATTAGTGCAAGTGATTTCCGCCCCCTACGTACGTACGTACGTACGTACGGCGAAGTAAGAGTCACTTTAATCACTGTGTGCGTTCGTATATATCATATGGTATATGTGTAGGCGCATCAAGATCAAGCAAGCGCATTACATGTTCATTTATCTTAAGCGGACAATGAGGTACATACACGTACGTACGCCAGCAGGTACTTATATTAATCTGGTACACTGCAGTACTTAAGCTTCTGCAGTGCATCATCGATCGTGCGGGTAAATTAAGCTGGCCAGCTAGCAAGCTACTCCCTCCGTCCCCAATTGACCGTCGCCGTTGGTTTTCGTGCAGCAAGTTTGACTCAATTTATATAAAATACGTACAACATTTTTATCTCCAAATAAATTTGTTAAAAAACTAGACGTAAAGATCTTTCCGATGATACTAATTATGTATTATAAATATTAATATTTTTTAATATATAATTGCCGGCAGTATTTCTCGGAAAACGCAGGGCGACAAACATTTAGGGACGGAGGGAGTACTTAAGTACTCCAGCTGATGGACCGGTCAAATTATTGAGGTCATTCATCAGGCTCCTGCCAGAGGTGCAGGAGAGGTCGGTGCAGGAAAAATTAAATCTAGAGGACGCTGTCGTTAATGAATCGTCGGCTAGCTACTAGCTCTTGGATTCAGTAGTGTTTTAAATTGTGAGTTTAATTATATAGCAGATCAATTACAGAGGCTGAGCTTTATATACTAAATAGCAAGTTACTCCGTATAATGGCTGAGCAGAGCTCTTATCTAAATGTTATAGACCGCTATTTGAAACATTGCTTGGATTCAATGAAAAATTTAAAAACCATGGTACCTAACATATATAGAAAGGACGTACGGTTGCTTTACTTTGGGTGCTTACAAATTAATTAATTGAGTGCAAAGCATAAAGGAAATCAGCTAGCAGAGCCAGACAGGGAGCAGCAGGCCCCTGTCCTAGCTTCTTGATCATGGATTCACTTCCAACACACTCATGCATCATCACTGCCTGTGGAGTACACATGTACAGTGTAGACATGTACGTGTCCACGAACATTTATTTGTTGGCTTTTGCAGGGAAACTAATAAATCACAATTCCTAACTATATTCAATCAAACCTAAGTTTAGATTTCCTGAATCACCAAATTATTCAGTCGACATCGCAAGCGAGATATCTTTTTTCATGTTCCGAGAGGGTTTTTCTTTTCGTACCCTAGATTGTTTTCCCTTAGGTGGTTACATAGCCACAAAGGGATTCACCAGGTAGTGAACGGATTAGTGGTAGAAAAAAATATGGAGGTGCCTTGAAGCTTGAAACGATACAATGGTGCCGGCCATAGATGTTAGAAGAAGAGACGGGTGGACAAGGGTTATTGGTGGCGGGAATATATAAGATCAATTGGTAATTAGAATCGAAGCTGACGTGAGATGGATCAGGATGGCGACACCATTGGAGAAATTATATGGTTGCAAAATATGGGTGTAAACGGATTGAATATGGATAGATATCTAATACAAATTCATATAATTATTTTTTCCCTCAACTTTGGAGTTGGAAATGGTAGGTTACTTAGAGAGATCAAGAGAGAATTCTTGTAGTATTAGGGATAGTGGAAGATTGAGCACAACACCATGGTATGTCCTTCTAGATTTAGGATGCGTTGAAAAGAGTTGTCCTTAGGGGTGAAACTAGAGAGCACAAGAGATAAGCCTCACGAAGAAGAGGTTTCAAAGTCTTATTTGGAGTGACCATCGGGTCATCCCAGAACGTGTCAGGTATACACCACCTATACATAGAGCCGGAAATATATGACATCATATGGATAGCACATATCTTTCATTTTCATCCTCGCCACATATAAAAGGATCATTATTCAGAGATGCAACGTTTAGAACAAGATGGACTATATCCAACATATTTATTTGAACAACTAAGGTGCGATTAATTTCATCAAAACATGACATATAGACCACAATAGCGAGAAAATTGCAAAATAATGGGCATACGATATTTTACATGTAAAAACTCGAGCAACGGGGAAAGCAACTTTGAAGATCGATCTACTTATGAAAAAAGGGTAACCTTCACACCCCGCCATTAAAACTACTTATTATTAAAAAAAATCTCCGAACCGGCCTGCCCCACATATGTAAGATATATATAACATATAAATTCTCACCCCACTGTTAATATATATAACTTGTTATGTGTATTAACGTGAACGAAGTTAGCTACACGTACTTGTTACATGTTTGATGAGAGATGGCTATGTCGGTCCATTAATAGGTATAGGAGTCGTGGTGACGTTATCTCTCGAGCAAAAGCATGGTGCTTTGCAACCAAATCAATCTGTGCGTGCCCATGATGCATGACCATACCTTTCACTAGACTAGGCACACTCTACATCGTGGGCGGCCCTAACCAACTAGAATGGGCGCATGCATCATGCATGCATGCAACGTCGTACATCATGTACGTACACGTAGCCATCCATGCATCATCGTCTGCCTCCTCATCAGCTCCCATTTCAGCACACCTATAACTACCGATTTGACGTGCAGTACATGTACTGATAATGTACAGTTAGGTACGTGCACCCCTCTCATGCGTGCATGCATATAATAATGGTCCTGCATCTATTTGTTGGTGCATGCGAGCGATATATAGGTACGTCCTACGTGCACGGGCACGGGCCAGTCGTGCATATGTGGTCGTTTAGCATGCATGTGGTCCTGGTCCTCTCCATATACTGTTTACGTACGTGACAGTACGTCTAGTAGCGCAACCGACAAATTTATCCAGCACAAATCTCTAATCTGAACAATTAAAATTAATGTACGCTAGCTGCTGCTGCATCTATGCATTTGTACCTAACGAGGTATATGTCCGTGAAAACACGGGAGATGGAGATCGACGGCCGGATCGAGATACATCGTCAATCCAATTAATAGAGTTGCTTGCCTGGCGATTTGTCATGTTCGATATATCGGATTTGTTTGATCCAAACTCGTGAACGAAGAACGAATGAATGAATTAAGCATCTAGTTAACCACCTCTTTGAGACATACAAATACTACTATTTGGTCTTTTGTATGTATTTATGCCCCTCAATACTGGTAGTGGTACCTACTAATAACAACATGTAAAATGTAGTTTGTTGTAAAAAACTAACTTTTAAAATGTAGTCTAGTTGTAAGTTAACGCAAGCCTAAAGCTACAGTTCGTCGGACAAATGTTTTTTTTCGTGTAATTTTGGTATTACTAAAATTTCGAGTTGATTCAACTGCGTGAACAAACAGAAAACAACATATGTATAGTTTACATGTTCTGGTGGTTCAAACATGGCTCATATTATCTCTAGCTCTCACGTATTGTTATCATCATTTACAATTTACTGTATATAAGCAAACCGATGCAATTTTGATAGAGCGACTGGTTTAGCACTCTCATTGGCACCCTCGCAGCGCGGGTTCTCGAGCTCCAAGTGTGGCGCCCCGCACGTTGTTTTTCAGGGACTTTCCCTAGCGAGGTTAAAAAAACTCTCTCATCTGCCCCACGTCCCAAGAGCCAGGTCCGTGAGCAGCTCATCTCGTTGTTTTAGCTTTACATTACATGCATATATATGTAGATCCTCGAGGAGAGGAGAGGAGAGGAGAGGAGAGGAAAAAACACCGATTGGTCTAATATAACATGCATAGTCGTCGGTCTGTCGTTAGGTTTGGCACTATTCATGCACGTGCATGCAGCTGCCACAATACCCCTGGGAATAAGTGAATAACAGAGAGACAAGATGATTATTACAAAAAGACGTTAGATGTGGTGTGTATATATCCAAAAATCCCAAACACAGTATAAATGGTCCCGCTCGAGAAATTCGTTGGGTCTCATCAATGTTCCCATAAGGCCATAAGGTAGTGTATGTAACAGCTAGCTAGCCAGTCTTGGGTCCACTATATATAGATAGAGTTCTTACGTCGTCGTATTAATTAGCGGTGCTCAAATTTTGTGGATTAAAAATATAAACAAAAGGGGGCACGATGAACATATATAGCACCTACACATTGCCCACACCCTAACCGTAATCGATTCAATTTTTGTCAAAATATTGTAGGGTGATTTAGTTCTTTTCAATTTGTTGAATGTTTAACTTTATAAGTTTGGCAAATAAGCAGATGCCACTATAGGAGTATTGTTTTAAAGTATGTTAACATATATATTATATCTAATAATTATGTTTTTTATTCATATATAGTAGAGCAACGGCGCACAACACGTATTATGTGCCCCCGGCCCTGTCCCCCCGCGATGGCCAAAAAAAAAAACACCAAAGAAATTAATCAATTCTGTTGCGGTGAGAGGAACACACACACTCTTTCACCGTCAGTCGTCCATGCATGACCAAGTCTAGAAGATAGTGGTGATCGTAAAGACAAACTAAAGATCAGACGACGGAATGTGATCGGACAGCTTGGCATGTGTTCCGATTGAGCTGCTAGTGCTGGAACTAAAAAAAAAATGGATTGAGCAGCATGTCTCACCCGGCGCGTCATCTCTAAGGACATGCATGCAAATGCAATCATGCATGGCAGGATGACTGCGTACGTGGTGTGGCACGTACTGTATATATGATCACTTGTAGTACGATACGGCGATGTGCGTTCCTGCAATCCCGTTACGTCAAAATTTCTTTCCCGCAACGACGTGAAATGGGCCTCCGTGGCAGACCTATATTTTGCCCGTTTTAATAAAAGGGTAGGATTTACCGCAGCGGACACATTTTATTTACTGTAGCGAACACATTTGCACGCTACGGTAAATAGCTTTCCATATATCTGCATACTGCATATGCATGCATACAGACATGCACTTCTAGCTCCAGGCGTACGTATACCATATATGACGGCAAAAGTGCAAAACAGAACACGTATAAACGAAGCTCTTTTGGGTGAGGACGAGGACGGTGCATGCACACAAGCAACACTTTTTTCCAAGCATGTAGACGACTACTGTAGCTCTAGTAGTCAAGATTTGGAACTTGAAAGCAACCAAGGACGATGCCGCCACTGTAGCTCTCACCATATACGGATGAATGGACATGAATGATGGCACTGTAGTGCCGATGCAAAAGGGCACCCGGCCGCGGTTATGCATGCGTGATTTGACATTTGGTGAGCCGGTCCTGCGATGCATGCAAAGTTACGCCCGATCATGTGTTTGTACACTAACTATATATATGACGCCATCGAGGATATATATACTCCACCGTGACAGCTGAATCAGAAATTCTATTAGGTTTGCATGCATGCATGCACAAGATCAGACACGTACTTATTAGAGCGACCTGCTATATATACGACGATTGATCTGTTCTGCTCCCATGCATCTATGCAAGCTATACGTGTATATATCTAGCTAGCTATGATAGTATGATACGGTGCTCCTAACTATTGAGCAAGAACAAAGTAGTGTTCATTAATTGTTTGCTTTGGGCACTATGATCTGGATGAGCGATGGACGGATGGGGCCAGAAAAGAGAGAGCTCGATCAGTATGCATGATCGCTTTCGTTGGAGTGAGACAGCTCAGGTGAGTGCATTCATGCATGGAAAAAGAGCTGGCCGGGCCACTGCGTGCACCCTCGCTCACTCAGGCACGTACGTACCACGTACGGCCGTGGGCACGTGGCCACGTTCGATAGATTTGCATGCAGCGCCAGCGGCAGCCACCGGCCATTTCCATCTGCCTAGCTTTTCCCGTCCTCCTCCGATCCTCACTCGCTCTCCGATCGATCCAACGCAACTTTAACTTTTAGGTCAAAAAAAAAAAAACGCAACTTTAACTTCCTTCATCTTTTACGTGTGGCGCTTGCTCTGGAAGCAAGCTATAGCTAAGCTTTAACTAAAAAAGAAATTAAACGAGCACACAACAACACAACACGTGCGCCCCGTAGTACTTACAGTGTGTATATGCATGCATTCATGCATCCACAGTTCCACACACTGCATGCATGCATCACATTCACACCTAGCTAGGTCGTTGGATAGCTTGATTGCCTGATCCTGATCGGGATGTGAAATTCATGCATGCATCGATTGGACCACACTGCTTGCACTGCTGGTGAGCTTAATTCGGTAAATCATGCGTAGTCTTTTTTGAATTAATTATGATCGATTGGACTTTGCAAATCTACTACTCCTTCCATTTAAAAATCTCATTCATCTAAACCTTCAGTGCAGTGATCAAAGAGCACTCAATTTTACATTAATCATCTTGTTTCGATCGATCTCTTAAGAAAGAACATAATATGTGAGAGGAAAATGATAGAACGAAATTAAACCAAACACTTAGGCTTTCTAAAATCCAACTATCAACAGTATATATGGAGAAATTTAGTATCCAAAAGAAATGATCACAATGAAAATGATGAGGGCTAGCCTCTCTCCACCGTGGACCCTCTGCCTCCACCGCTAGCCTCTCTCCACCATGGCGCATCGCCGCCGGCCCCTCGCCGGCGGCCGATCTTCCCTGCACCGCCGGCTGTCCCATCTTCCTCGCGCCGCTGATCACCACTCCGTCTCGCTTGCCCCTTCGACGAAGTTAGCCTTGCACCGTGCTACCGCGAAGGATCCTATCCAGACCAACCATGATGCTACGAGGGCAAGGATGAATCAAGAATTATTTGTAATGCTCGGTTCTTCCAAAACTCCTTGTGAAGGATCGGGTAAGTTTTGGGCATCCGATTCTGAGTCAAAAACGGAGGATCTTGGAGATACCGATATCCTGGCACGGCACAGCACCCAACCTCAGGGGCTCTCGGCTACGATCTTGCCGTTGCCGCCGCCAGAGCCTGTGGCGACGCCCTCCCCCACTGCTGCGCCTGGGCGTCGGGCCTCGCCGGTGGGCAGTAAGGACCTGGTTCCGACCAAGAGGATTTTAGCACCTTGGAAGAGGTTGTGGCATGGACCTCTCCCACCAAGACGTATCTCCCCGCCGGTGAAGCTGGGTGATCTCCTACTGCCAGCCTTGGATGCCGCCGAAGAATGTCGCCGCCACCGAGATCCACTTCAGGCGCGATTTCAAATTTCGAAACAAGGCTCAATTGGAGATGGACATGGGCTACCCGTATCCAACATACAGTTACCGTTACTGGGCCCATCCGATCCGGTATCACGGTCTCTAGAAGGGTGTCAGCCGCCGTTGCGTGAGCTTACGCAAAAGAAACCTAATCGGCGCCGCCTTGTCAACCCGGCGCTGTTCCACTCCGTCGTACCTCCCTT
>DXKC01013621.1:0-13775 GCA_031170775.1 Cymbopogon citratus
GAGACCCCTTGGTAGCTGCGTTTTTGCCTACCTTGGGTCCCACTTGTAACCACCCGCTCAATATAGTGATTTGACTGGCATCATATCACCAAAACCTGCTGTAACCGAAGTTCCAACAATTTTTTTTCTAGAATTTTAGTCGTGTCACTAAAACGAATTAAGGAGGGGCCTCCATCTCCATGAAGTTTGTTGCTCTAAAAATTTATAGAGCTAAGGTGTCTGGGAGGGGTTTACTCTACGCACCTAGCTATTACCTCTCCTCCAAACTATATGTCGTTTCGTTTTCTATTTATTACATAGTTTTCAAATATTTAGATTGATCCTAATACAAATTCTTAGCTAGGTAAAAATTACTCTGCATTAGGTCTAATGCATTTAAACGGGAGGGTTAATAGCTAAGTTAATTTCATAGATAAGTCTTCGGCTAATTATTTTTAGCTAGCCATGCTAATTTGAGTTAATTTTTAACCAATCTAATAACTACCCATGTATATTAAACACACCTTAGAGGAATAGTGTATATCCAGTCGCAGAACAAAATCAAAATATAAATACAAAACAGTAGAGCTACTGCAAACAGACTAGTATAGTTTCACGTTGTGTATATCCAGTCGCAGAACAAAATCAAAATATAAAGACAAAACAGTAGAGCTATTGCAAACAGATTAGTATAGTTTCACGTTGTTTTGTTACTGTTGATCTTTTGTCGCGCCCGTGCTGTGTTTCTATTGCACCGTCCCAAAGAACATGTATTTATGGGAATCGTGCCGTCCAGGTTTATTAAAGTTTGACTAAATTTATAGTGATTAGTATTAACATTTATGACTCAACTAAGATTTATTATGAAAATATATTACGTTTTTAATCTAATGATACTTATGTTGTAATGTAAATGTTAATACTATTTTGTTGAAAATTGATTAAATTCAATCTGGTTGACTTCTCGAAAAACAAAAATTACATGTTATTTTAAGACAGTGGGAATACGGTATATCGGTCAGCAGTGAGATATTTCTGTGTGGGGCCGCCGCTTGGCGTTTAGCTTTTGTATTTATAAGAAAAAGTGAAAGAAAATATCTACGGAGATGTGTGCACGTTGTGCCAAAGCGGGTGTGCCCCCAACCCCAGCAAACAAGGATTACGTGCTCCGGGTCGGATGTGTGCAAGTTTCGTTGGACGCGCCGTGTAGAATGCGATATCTCTTATGTGTCGAATCCGTGCTCGCAATATACAAACTGCCACGCGATCAAATCCTCGCACCTCAGCGAGTGCAGTTGGCATAAAGTACCGAGCATCCGAGTCGTGTTGACGATAGCTAACGCGGTGGCCATGGCCACGGGGCTGCTGGCTAGTGGCTACGGAGAGTTGGAGGCCTCGCATGGCATTTTACTGTGCTGGTGTGTCACTGGGATACTCTGAACCTGAGCTATTTGAGTGAGGCAGCTAAAAACCGATCCCCATAATCCATTGCATCAGTTGGTCTCTGACTTCTGTGCTTAAGGATCACGCTGAACTGAAGTGGTTTGTGTTCTCCTCCGGAATATTCTACTCTCCACAAATGGGAGTGAGACAGAGGTGGCCTCGACCTCTTTTTTAATTTGTCCATTCAGAATCGAGATAGGCTCGATTTGCAGCGCTAGGAGAGTGTTCTTTTTCACATCAATCTTTGACCGCATATATAAAGCATTAAATTTAGATAATAAAAGTAGAAGACGGCTATTTTACGGCTGACGGTATTTTAGACAATCTGCACGGCCGCTCCATTTTTGGCAACCCAAAAAGTAATCCACGGTTGCCTTTCCCTTTCTGGCAAAACTGTTTCGTTGCCTTTTTGTTGCTTTTTGCATGTGCACTACGCTGCCACCGGTGTCTACTAGTAGTACCTAGCTGGCCGTGCTATTTGGATAATGCAAACAGAAAAATAAAACAAATAATTATATGGAAACTACACATATATACAGATCACATATCTCCCTGTTTATACAACTTTTATCAACCTGATATGCAATTAGGTTTTATATTTGCTTCAACACTGCACATAAAACTAGAGAAAAAATAAGCATCATTCAGCTCTGATCCAAAAAAAAAACGCAAAATTACTTCTCTTCGTGCAAAACATTCATCTCTGATCCAAAAGGCAAAAATACTTCTCTTCGTGCAAAACCTGGAAAAAAAAGATCATTCAATTTTAGAGGCAAAGAGCATTGCACAACAGGCTAATCAAAACATGTAATTTTAATGAGAAGTAGCACATAGTTCAGTATACAACACATGATTTAGGATCGCATGTTTGGAAAAAACAATGTACTAGCAATTCCACGCTCATAAAACCATGTTATTTGCATAATTTAGTACACTGTTTTCTCTTTCTAAAATATTCATAAAACCATATTATTTTTGCATGGCTATTACCATATTATTGCCTGTTAAAAATCATAATATTGCCTAAACAAGTATATATTGTTGCTTATCCAATGTTATGTTACTGCCAATGTAAACCCATATTGTTGCCTATGTAGTGCCGTATCGTTGCTTAAACATACAAAGGTGTGTTATTGCCAGTGTAAACCCATTGCCTATGCATGCTATATTGTTGCTTAAACATACAAAAGTGTCAAGCACAGAATCTTAAATACATCTACTAACTACAACATTACTAGAGGACACTGATTAACCATTCCGAATAATTAGAAGGAAACACAAACTGCAAAGGAATGATCTTGTTCAATTGATTAACCATACCACTGATCTTCAAATTGATGAAACCTAACATGGGCAAATAGATGACTCCTTCTGTAGAAAAGAAATAGGGAGTTTAAATGTCATTATTAGGCAACAATGTTTTCTTAAATAGGTGATTTATGTATTCTGAAAAAACATGACTAGAAAACTAATTAATAAAAACAACTAGTATTTCAAGTACAAGCTAGTATTACAGTGAGCCCAATTTCTTAACTACTGACAATGGTAGCAGTATATTTCAGCAAAACAATCAATCAGGAATACTTGAGATATTCAATAGCCAACCACAACATCTATGTTGAAATCTGTGAATTAAAATAATCAAAATCCATCGAGGTTGGCTGAGCACTCATACAAAATTGCATCTAGGTCTGTGCAACTCACCAGAGCGCATGTTGAGGAAAGGTGATGGACGCAGCCAGTATAATAACAGCCGTGGCGACGAGAGCGTAGTGTCATTAGGAGGAAGAACTCGCTACTACAACCTAGATACCCCCGCATGTTCCAACCACGGTAAGGAGATCACGACTCCTGCTAGTCCCATCTATTTGCCTTCTTAGCTTTATTCCATCTGTTATGCAAAATAGTGTTAAGCATTAAGAAATAATATTGTCATAAATTAGGCAAAAATGTGTGGTTGATAAAGCAATAGTAGTGAGATAACTCAAAAATGAAGATCGATAGCTCAGGCACAAGGAGAAATGGGTGTTTGTACTTCTAAAACAGGAAGTATAACTACGTGTTAGTCCTTAAGCATCAGCTATAATGGATACATCAAATGTACTTGTTGCTTGCTACTTTGCACGTAGGCACGAGGTCAAGCTCTAATTCATAAAAGATTAGTGCCTATATTAAATCATATTTTTGCCTAATTAATAGAAGGCCATTGCCTAATTGTAAACAAGGACCATCAGTGACGTGATCACAAAAGCTGTAGAAATATATGCATTCCTTCACTTGATGAATGCATTATTCCTCGGCGAACTGATGACATTCATTTCATTCATTCAGATGAAAATTCCGAGCTGACTGACTCAAACATGTGAGACCATCAAAGTTCATACTTCAGAGCAGTTCAACTAACTTGGAACAAAGCAAAGTATATTGAGTTGAGCTAATTAAAGCAGGAGAAATTGTAACATTGCTGATACTGTTGCATATATGGATTAGTAAATTCCTCCTCATTTAAATCTGCCCTACTATATACTATTTCGTATGTATCTTCTATAAGTAATGATACTATATACTATTTCATATGTATCTGTAAGTAATAATGAAATTGTTTAGTACTGCATGCGTTGTGTCGATTTAATACACCGTAGTAACCAGATCAATGGATCATAGAAGCAAGCAAGCAATTCTATTTGTACACCGTACGCACCTGCAGGCCGTAGCACCGGCCGGCCGCAAAGCTCGTGCCGCCGCGGCGCTGCCCCGAAGTCGAAGTTGAGCACCACGCCGCCAACCGCTGCCAGTATTCGGAGCCGAAGTTGGTAGGGTGGCACGGTGTGGTGGTCTGGCCGTGCCGGGACGCCATCGCTGTCCAGGACCGTCAACAGCCAGATCCGCCGGATCCGCCATGGCTGGGGCCCGATCTGCCATGGACGGGATTGGATCCACCAGATCCGGCGCGTGGAGGCGGAGGGGAGCGAACACGGGAAGGCGGAGAGGAGGTGGGAAGCGGGCACTAGGAGGCGGTGTGGAGCGGGCTCGCCGGAGGAGGTCGCTGTCGGGGAGAGAGCATGCCGGGAATAAGGAGCTTGCCGGCCACCATGGGCGAGAGGGAGGGAGTGTGAGGGAGGTGGAAGATGACACCGCGTGGGTGCGGTGCCGGTGCAGGCTCGTGAATGTGGAGGACTGGAGGTGGCCCGTGGCCGTGCGGAGCGCCGTGCAACCAGACAATGGCACGGCTGGTTGTAATAAAGTCTTTACCATAAAACTATCTAACTACATAGTTTGTTTCTAAATCACGAGACGAATCCTTTGAGTTTAGTTAGTCCATGATTGGACAATATTTATCAAATACAAATGAAAGTGCTACAGAAGTTTAAATTCTATCTTTCTAACTTTTGACATAAAAAGAACAAGCGCTAGAGTAACCTCAGAGGTCAGTTCAACGAACTCGTGGCGTAGAATGCTGGTGGCAGCTTGTGGCTGCTGAACGATGGCGCTCTCTGCCATTCATTTCTCAGCTGATCGTTCGTGCTCAAGAGACTGATATGCATCTTCAAGAGTCTCGTCGCACAACTTTTGATCTGCTTTCCGGCGTGTATAAATCAATCTTGTCAGGAATTTTCTCCACAAACCAAGAGCCTGCAATCTGCTCGAGATCAGAAAGCCCCGGGTCTCAGGATGACAATGGACGCTTGGACAGGACGTCGGAGAACGAGATAGGAGGCCCTCTCCGATCCCCCCCGCTCCTTCCTTCTATGTCGGCCACTCCTACTAGGCGCCCACTAGCTAGTAACTGCGGCCGGACTGGAAGAAGACGACGTCCACCGACGCAGCTCCTCCCTGGTTAACGTTCCACTCGATCTCTGTCGCACTCGCACCATAACGGATGAGAATTGAGATGGGTATACTTCGGATAAGTTGGATGTGAGGTGAGTTCTTTTTTTTAAAAGGAAATAATGAGTTGAGTTCTTGAGTGTGTATACTTCGGATAAGTTGGATGTGAAAGCAATAGAATTAGAACAGAAGGAATATATCGAGGAAGCACACGGCATGGGGTAGTTCAGATGAATCTTAGACAGAGGAATGCCAACAACATTACAAGTGCTTTGTTGTTTGATCATCTCTCTTCCCCTCTTATACGAAGCAACTTGATCACCACTTTATTCTAAAAAAAACAACTTGATCACCACTTTGTACGTACCACTGCAAACGATGACAACTTGACAAGGTATCAGGGGAAAGATTTCAAATGTATAATCTCAAGCCACATCGAAGAGTGAATGAAACTCAGAGGCCAACATTAGGGCGGCACAGTCGACGACGCCTGACAGTAGCTTCATTGGCAGTACCCAGGACAACTTCCTTTCAGAAAGGTGATCCAATAGGGACTCTTACAAACCACATCCCAAACATAATTTGAAAAAGTACAATATAGGTGCATATCATGGCACAATATATTATAACATCATTCAGGCATTTGTGTCATAACCAGTAACCGGAATAACAACATTTCTCTGATAGATTCAAAACAGACAAATACAATCTACTATGCTGTGTTCTCCTTGCTTGAGCTTTCAAAAATGTGGACACCTGAAAGATGTGGACCTAAGCCTTTTTCTTCGATGACTTCTTGTGGGGTTTCTTCTGAGCCTTAAGCTTATCAGATTTCAATGACATATCTTTCTCTCTCCTTATCTGCTTTTCCTTTTTCACCTTGTACATTGTAATTGCCTGCTTAGAAAATTGTTCACAGATGCTGTTAGGCTGCCCGAACAAAGCATGACGCAGTGCCACCAATGGTGGGCAAAACACAATTTTATGTAAGCGGTTGGATCCTGAAACTTGCCTTGCCGACATCAAGTGGTTCATCAGAGTTTCTGGCAAGTAGAGAGTTCAGGATTTTATCATTCTGCTGTTTCTCCAAGCTGCCCATTCCCTTCCCTTCGGCAACTGGGAGGAACTGCAGAAACGGCATCATTCGGCCAGTGATCAAAATCAGCCTACAAAGGTGCAGACTCAGAAATTAAAGTCATTCAGATGTAAAAACCTTTCTATGTTTGCCTGGGTGCTTTGGAGGTTTCTCGCCAGGCAACTTCTCATCAAACTTCCCACCGCTTGCTGTCGCTGATGAAGCCATGCCCACAACACTCTCAAGATCCTCTTTTCTAGATTTCTTTGGAAGGTCAGCTTTACTTCCTGTGATGGGCAAGGCCTTTGCAGCAAGCTGTATATGACTGCATACAAAAGATATTGGATAGCTGTAATTCTAGAAAGGTTCCTTCCTAATACAAGAAGACATTCATAATAGAAAGGAGGGGAAGCATCGGACTAGTGAAGGATAACAACCTTGGCAAAGCACCAATCTTTGCAGCTTTCTTTAAGTTCTCTAGTCTGTTTTTTTCTTGCTTTTCAACCCTCTTCTTCTTCTCATCCCTTCTTTGCGCAAAGGGATCAACACCAGGCTCTGCAATAAATAAAACGTTGATTAAAAGGTTATCAGGTTGGCAAACCAGGTCTAGGACACATGAAAACCATTGATAAGCTATAACCATAAAATATTTGTCAGATCCAGAAGGAGTTAAGCTACAAAAATAATACTTATCTAATATAAAATTAATGAGGTAAAGCATTGCAAATTAAGAAATGGTGAACAGAGTCAACATGCACAAGGAGGTGCATATGGCAATTACAACATGCTACTGGATGGGGAGGGGCAACAGCCTTGCTGCTCAACCGGTTTGTTGGCACAAGCTCAAAGACAAGTTACTAACCATCAGTCAATTTGGCTTCGACGATCGGAATGTCTTTGTCATTATTAACACGGTCGTAGCCATACGTCCGCTTCCAGGATTGAGTTTGCTCGTCCCACTCGCGCTTGTTCTTCTTGCGCTTGGTAATTCCTGTGTTATGTAACCCAAACAATGATGACAAATCGAGTAAATTTCCAATTTCCACGAAAAAGTCATAAAAGCAAGACACCGTAGGGCAACAGGGTCACCTTTCGCCTTTGCAAACAGCTCCCACTTGGTCGGTGGCTTGGGCTTGGGTAGCTGGAAAGAACATAAACTGGGTTTCTTAAACATATGAAACAGCTCACATCACATCACATAATCTTTAATGTCTTGAGAAAACAGAAGCAAACATGCTTGCAGCCGCACAACTTTCATTCCCATCGTCAGAATTGGAATAAAAATAAGATGCCTTAGTGAAACGAGAACATGTTTTACAGCAAACGAGGTTCTAATTTGGGATAATTATTTATTTGGCCCTCAAACAAAATGTGGTTGCTTATTTGGCCTCTTTTTTTTCGAAGTTGTCTATTTGGCCTCAAAAACAAAGTTCGTTGCTTATTTGGCCTTCTGTTAAGTCTGTCAGCCCAGTCTGTTAGATTTTCCACTCCATCACACGCGAAATGTCATTTTTACCCCTGGCCCTTCTTTCTCACCGCGCAGACGCCGCTTCCCTTCCTCCAGTTCGGCGACTCCGCCGAGTAGTAGCGATAGAAAAAAAAAAGACGGACCTTCATGGCTGCAGCCGCCGCCGGCGAGCCCTCCTCGCCCCCGCGGCCCCAACCACGCCCCCGAGTTCAGATCCAGCGCCGCCGCCCGCCTCCTGCCCTAGGGAGCCAGCCCGTGGCGTCAACGTCGCAACCTCTAGCGCGGAGGGGCCTGCCCGTCGCTCCCTCAGAATTAGCACGTATTTTTTTGGGCGCACGTAGGGTGTTCGATGATTCGCCTTGACCGAGCCGCCGGCTTGTTTCCGCGCGCTGCAGGGCGATAGGTTCATCCCGAACAGGTCGGCAATGGATATGGACGTGGCGCAGTACCTGCTCACGGAGCCCAGGAAGGACAAGGAGAAGCAGTGGCGGCGTCACCGTCCAAGGAGACATACGGGAGGCTGCTCGCCGAGAAACTGCTCAACAACCGGACACGGATCCTCGCGTTCAGGAACAAGCCGCCTGAGCCTGAGAACGTCTCGGCAGCCAGCACAGCTTCCTCCCACCATGCCAAGCCGGCCAAGCAGCGGCGACACATTCCCCAGGTATGTATGTGCATTTACTGATGTTTTCGTGTTCTATTCTACCTCCTCTAGATCGATAGTTGGATGGATGATGGTCTCTGATCGATGCTGCTTGAAATGTATATATGCAGTCTGCAGAGAAGACTCTGTGGCGCCAATAAACTAATAAAGCTCTGTTTTTTTTATTTTTTTTCCAGACCAGGGGTAAAACGGTCTTTTCACATAGCAGTCGACACCGTTAAATGGCCAGATCTAACAGAAGGCCAAATAAGCAACGAACTTTCGTTTTGAGGCCAAATAGACAACTTCAAAAAAATAAAGGGCCAAATAAGCAAACACATTTTGTTTCAGGGCCAAATAAATAATTGTCCCTTCTAATTTAGGCACTAGATTTTTAGCAGCGGGTGAAACCGCAGTCCATCCCATGAGGCAGACTACTTGTGCAGCTCATCTTCTCAAGAGTATGCTTCTAGTGTAATGTATCACCACCATATAGGCAAACAGAACTAGTAGCAAATCAAGAGCGAGGTTCTCACATGCTTCTCGCGCGGGAGTCGGACGGTGGGCGGCGGGAGGTGGACGATGGGGCCGTCGCGGTCCTCGCTGGGAGGCAGCGCGAAGAGGACGTCGGCCACCGCCTGCGCCAGCTCCGTCCCCTTCCGCAGGCACTCCTGCCTCAGCTCCTCCCTGAGTTTTTCCGCCCCAACAACACCGCATTCTGTCAGGTAAAACACCGTGGCAGAAAAGAAAGGCACGCGATACACTACCTGGCGGCGGCGGCGGCAACGTGGTGCGACGGGTCGTACGCCATGAGGTTGCCGAGGTCGACCTCGCAGCTGGAGGCGGCGGCGGCGGCGGCGACGGGCACCTCCGCCATGGCTGCGCCGGTATGACGCTGGGGAAGGGGAAAGAAAATCGAGACTGCGACTGGAGAAGGGAATTAGGGTTTTTCTTGCTTGGGGCTGGGTGGGTGGCCGCTAGCCCAAGTGACATGTGATGTGAAGCGTGTCTCAATTGGTGGGCTTGGCCTGACCCACGAGACTTGAAAAAGCCCAGCTACGACGGCCCCCCTCTATCTCTCCTCTATACGGATAGGCCCATGTTGGCCTCATAAAAATGGCCCACGGATGTGTTTATAGTTTCCAAAAGAAAAAGTCCCTCAATTTTCACGAAAGTCTACTTTGGTCTCTCAACTCCAAAACCGGACAAACCACATCTCTCAACTTTTGAATCCGTGTAGATTTGATCCCTCGACGGTTTTAGATGGCGGTTTTGCTACAGTGACGGAGGTTTTGCTACACTAATAGTGGTTTTATTTTTTTCCTTTTCTTATTTATATTCCGGCTAAATCTTTAAAAAAATCATAGTAAATCGTACAAAAATCATAAAATGTCAAATCTATTTTTTTTGGACTACACATGAGTAGATATACATAGTGATTATATAATATAGTATGCTCTAATACAAAGTTTTTGCCATAAATATTCAAGCAGTATAAATAAAAAATAAAAAAGACAAAATATTTATAGCAAAAAAATTTTATTAAAGCATATAATATTATATATTTAGTGTGTAGATCTACTCATGTGGAGTTCAACAAAATTATATTTTCTATTTTATAGTTTTTCCTATGGATTATTATGATTTTTCAAAGATTCAGCCGAAATAAAAAAAAAAGAAAAAAACAAAACCTCTGTTACTGTAGCAAAACCTCCGTCACTATAGCAAAACCGCCGTAAAAAACCGACGAGGGACCAAATCTGCACGGATTCAGAAGTTTAGGGACGCGTTTTATCCAGTTTTAGAGCTGAAAGACCAAAAGTAGACTTTTGCGAAATTGAGGGGCCGAGGGTAGACTTTTTCCTTTTTAAAAATATGTTAAATCAAAGATTTTTGCTAGCCAAGATTTTGATTACTCATTATTTGGTTGACTTTAAAAAATTTTAAATCTCTTATATTGCTTTACAAACTTATAGCAATTTTTTGTGATATACAATACAAAAATGTAGATTTTTGACGACTTAATTAGTAAATGGGCCTAACTCTAGTTAGCCCACTCCGCCCACTAAAGTTAGTATTGGGCTCCGGAGTCCGTTTGGGGAGTTTCCCAGCTTCAGTTTTCACCCAAGTCCTCTTCTTCAGAGTAGTAACAGCGGCACGGGCGAAGGAGGTTTTCACCGCGAGAGGCTAGCAGTCTAGTTTGAAGTCATCTTCTTCCTCCCAAAGGACGCGGACTTCTTCGGCAATGTGATCTCACGATCGAAGGAGGTTCGATTTCCATGCATGGTCAATTGAACCGTGCCATGCACGGGCGGTTTTCGTCAGCCGATCTAAAATTTCAAAGCCACATGTGGACGACGTCCTCTCCTTGCCGAAATGCTGAGACGTTGCGTTATTTGCCGCCCGCCCGGATGGCCGCGTGTGGCGCTCTAAAACCAAGTACCTCGCAGCTGCTTCTTGCTGTGATTATGAAATTTCAGTCTTTTTCATTTAAGGAAAATTTATTTTGACAAAACATTCGAGGAAAACTTGGCATAGCAGTAGAGGTTGGCATAGGCCGGGGTAACAGAGTTGAGGTGAATTTGTTCATTGTTTTGGCTTCATTTCTATGTACAGTACGAACTCCGGTTGAGATCATCAGTTATATTTTTAATTTTCATGCGCCTTTGCTGAACTGTTTTCTCCGTTTTATCAATTTCATAATCATATGGACACGTACGTACTATGCCATGGTCCAGAGCGTCGTGCAGTGCATGTGTTCCTTTTCAGAATCTCACGTTTACAAAGCACAAGGTAATGATACTTCAACATTAATTCTACTTCAACGAGGAAATACATCTTTTTTTTTTGCGAAAGAACGAGGAAATACATCTGGATCAAAGCACCCACACAATGCCACACACATACATATATAGAGAGTACACAGAAGCGCACACATCTCGGTTCATATGACTACTCTGCTCGCGGCAACATGCATCCACGATACACCATTACCAACTGTGTAGACGATTCCTAAACACGATAAATGACTAGAGACAGGCACATCTCGATCTAGCTTAAAATACCAGCAGCATCATTTTATTATTCTGGGCCATGCATTTCCTCGCTCGCACGGGACGCTCTCAGGACGCCTCAGTTAATCCTGCAAAGAGAAGAAAACAAAAATAAAAGGTTACAGCACATGTCGTCCAGAGAGAGAAACACAGAGCAACAAAGATATATAACATCAGCAGCAGCAGAATGAGAGAAGACGACGGCCGGAGCTAGCGTGAAGAGACGTCGTACGTGTTGCAGTTGACGTTGGTGCTGATCTTGTAAGGCAGGGAGACGCCGCACTTGCTGGGCAGCGCGGCGGCGCGGCTGATGTAGGTGCCGCTGCCGTTGGCGCCGTTGGCGACGTTCTTGAGGCAGCCGCAGATGGTGCGGCGGTCCGGGGTGTTGTCGGCCTGCGCCAGCAGGCTGCGGATGCCGCCGCAGCACGGCTGGGGGGGCATGTTGCCGCCCATCTGGACGAACGGCAGGCACGGCATCAGCGTGCTGTACACCGTGGAGCACGACATCGCCGCGCGCACCGCGGCCGGCGGAGCCACCACGGTCGCCGCCAGGAGCACGGCCAGCGCCAGCGTCGCCACCTTCTTCGGAGCAGCCATCCCTCTCAGCTCCCTGATCTCGATCGGTCTCTCACGTAGTACGATGGTTTGTGTGTGTGTGCGTCGGTGATTCGGGGATTCTTGTGTGGGGATACGAGGGTCTTGCCAAGGGGGGTTTATATAGTGGACGGAAGGCTTACTGTTACGGGGGAGTGGGTGAGTGCATTCAGGGGAGGAGTTAAGATGGTTCGCTGGTAGATGCATCTGGCATCTCCTGCGGTGAATTACTACCAGCTGTAGGATTTCCTTTTTCTTTTAACAGCGTGCTACTCCCACTGTCTGCCAAAAGAACTGACTTCTGTAATTTTTATTTAACCATTCGTCTTATTTAAATTTTTATGTAAATAATAAAATAAATAAGTTATTATAAAAATATATCTAACGATAAGATAAGTCATAACAAAATAAATAATATTTATCAAAATTTTTTAAATAAAACGAATGGTCAAATAGAAATTATAAAAATTAAAAAAATTGTATTCTTTTAGTAGACAGAGGCAGCAGAGAGTCTGCAGATGCACTCGTCGTATCAGTGCTGCATTCTTGGAAACGACGAGAAGATAACCTTGGAGTCGATCATTTGTGACCGATCCACGCACGATTCACGCTCCTACTTTGTGGTGAACACTGATGAGGTGATGAGGACTGAGTTCTGAGGAGCTAGCCTCCCCATAAAACTTTACAACGTGAGGCCTACGCGATTAGTACTACAGCCAGCCACCCAGCCACTTTTAAGCCCTGGTTCGTGGCAAAAGTGCATCCAAATGACGCAAAGACTACAGTCCATTTTACGGTGCGTCTGAAGCGGAACCGGTGCATCCCTCTGAAAAACACTTGCGAGAGAGATTTAGGGACTATAGTTGTCAAAAGCCACTTCGTTAGCCAAATTGATAAAAAAAAGTCACAGCCACTGCACCTAATAATAGTAAAATGAATGATCATATGAACATTATTTACATTGCTACAGTTAAGCAGTCTCATACGTCGACTCATACATTGCAACATAAAATTTTTGATGATGTAGAGGAAAGAGAGAGCAGAGAGAACGAGGCAGTTGTTTCGCGAAACAACCACCTCATAAGCTAAAATATAGAACTATTAGACAACTATTTTACCATTGTATGAGTTGTTGTTGTCATGCACCTGACAATCATATTTTTACTCCCTCCTTACATTAAGAAATTATAAGTTCCTACGAGATAACTTAGAAAGACAACCATTGTATATAGTATATTACGTGGTACTATAAGAGACAAGTTATAAGACAACACTAATGTACCTGCCCTAAAGAGGGTTTAGTTCTAAAAAAGTTTCATCCCAAAAAATTCAAGGTTTTGGTACATCATGTTGCATAATGGAACTAAACACCATACAAAATTTTGTCAAAAGGGTGTTCACTCTCCATTTTGATTTTGACCTCAAAAGAACCCAAAAAAAAGCCAAAAAACCCAAAAATACCAGGAAATTCTTGGTATCTTTTATGGAACTAAACACACCCCATGAAAAATTTGGCATTTTGCATTTCATCATCCTAAAGTACATGGCATTTTGCATTTTGTATTCTATGGAGAACTAAACACACCCTCAGTATGATACATATAGAGGTGAATTAATTCCTATCCTCAAAGAAACTTAGCATACATGCACAGAAAAAAGAGAGGTTGTACTTCTTCAATCCTAAAATAAGTG
>DXKC01013646.1:0-11481 GCA_031170775.1 Cymbopogon citratus
GTCTCCCGCCAATGCCCTGTGACCGTCCTCAGCTCCAGCCGTCGAGGCTCCAGTCGGCCGGCAGCAACTGAGCTGCACCCGCACCGCCGCACGGCGCCCCACGACTCGGACGCGCCTCCAGTTTATCCACAGAAGCGCCCCTGTCGAGCTAGCCGCTAGCCGCTAGCCGCTAGCCCCTGCCCCTGCCCCTGCCCCTGCCTCCTGGTCAGTAAGTAAGAGTCTGCTTCCCTTTAGGATTAGAGATTGTGAAGTTGTGCTTAGGGATTGTGCATTTGTGAAATTGTGTGTGGTTCTATATTTCAGTGGCTTGTGTTATTCTCATTTGCATAGCTTAGGATGAATCAAAGCCTAATTTGTGGTTTAACATTGCAGTTAAATGAGCCTGATTTACCATTTTCTGGGTTGCAAGCGTTGAACTTTTTGGGGGCTGAATTGCTTGATATCCTTTGTCCTACTGCAAGTTGCAGGCTTTCCATGGAATGGATAGAATGTTTGTTTCCTGCACATAATTAGTGGAGGAACGGTATCTATTTTCAGTGAGCGAATTGATTAGAAAAGTTTCCATCTCACATTTCTTTTAGGATAATCAGACATGCTCAGGAACCTAAGAGAGGCTGTTCACACCTAACTAAGGGGATATAAACATTCTTAAGTGGACACTCTGACCAACCTTTTCAAACCATGCTTATGTTCAGACTAATGGGATACATTTCTTTATCCTCTTGAGATGTTTATTTTTTTTTCCTGTGTTTTATTTCTTTTGGTACAAGATATATATATGTGTTTCTCCACAGCACATCAGAAGTACTTTCCATGTTTTTGTAGAAAGATATGGTAGCTGAATGGCCTAGCCATCCTAAGTACAAATGGTTCAGCTTAGATGCTGATTTTTGAACAATAGAAAATTGGAATCTTCACTTTCAGCTATCAAACATGTTCATTGCCTCTTATCATCTTCATTGTGAACTACAACCTGAATGGAAATTTGTGCGTAGCTACAATGACACACTTGGCGGAAATGTATTTCTAACTCCTTGCAGTTTACTTCCCTAATCACCTTGTTTCTATTGAGGAGTTTTCAGGTTCAAACTATGTTCTGTTTCCTAAAAGTTGAGGTCCAAGATAACAACTGAGCTATGGGTACACATTGAAGATTAACAAGGATGTGTTACATGAGCTGGGAAGAAAATTGGTTAGTATTGCTACCTGTTTGAAATGTTTTAGATAAAATAACTAAACATTGGTGAAATGAGCAATATTCTAACAATATAGGATCCTCCTGGTGATTTTTTGGATAGAAAATGCTCTATTTAATACTGCCACTTCTAAGATGTTACATGTGGTTGGCCGAATCACAGGTAAATCCCTAGCACTGGCAGCCATATATGGTACATGAGGACTTGGAAGCGGTTCACTAGGTACTCGTTACAGCTTGTAAAATAAGACCACAAGAATACTTATGAAATTAATCATTTGCAGTATTGCAGACTACTGTTTGAACCACAAGTTTACACAATTTAGAGTTGCACACTTTGGTAACCGACATGTTACTCTGCAATTTGTGCATATAATTAGTGAACTGACATGTTACTTGTTTTGTTTGTGCAGTTATTTGGATAGTAGAAGGACAATGAACTTCCACGTCTAGGCATCTAGTGCCAGTGCTGCCACACCCTCCCATCCTATTTGCCCTCCCACCGCTCACTGCCACTGCAAAATCATTTGTCCCTCAAACCCTCCAGAACCAAGATTTGATGCGTCGCCTCACCCGCCCAGCCTCCACCCTGCTTGGTAGCTCTGTGAGGAGTGGCCCCTGCGCGCTCGCCACAGATGCACAAGGACTGTTTGGCGAAATGCCTCCACATCCTGCTCCACCAAAACTGCCATGCCACACACTGTTTGGCCATGCCTGCCAGGTGCTCGGCCAAATGCGCACTTCAGGGTTTTGTACTGTGGCTCGGCGGTCCACCGAAGAGCACACCAGTGCAGAGCCACTACAATTCACAGTCGCACCGGGCGACGCCTCTGGGGATGGCCCACCTGTGGGTATGTCAGAGGCTGCTAAGATGGTGTGTCGCATTGTGTCCATGCAACCAGAACCAAGGATTGCGCCGACACTTGATGCGCTTGGGGTGGCCATGTCTCCAGAGCTGGTAGCTGAAGTGCTCAAGAACTTGAGCAATGCTGGGATGCTAGCACTTGCCTTCTTCCGCTGGGCAGAGAGGCAGAAGGGCTTCAGTTACACGGCTGAGAGCTTCCACAACCTGATTGAGGCGCTCGGCAAGATCAAGCAGTTCAGGCTGGTGTGGAGCTTGTTGGAGACAATGCGGTGCCGGGGCTTGCTGTCTAAGGACACATTCAAGCTCATTGTCCGGAGGTATGCTCGGGCTAGAAAGGTCAAAGAGGCTGTTGAGACATTCGAGAAGATGAGCATTTTTGGGCTTAAAACTGAGTTGTCGGATTACAACTGGCTGATTGACACGCTAAGCAAATCCAAACAAGTGAAGAAGGCACAAGCCATCTATAAGGAGATGAAGAGGAAGGGTAAGTTTGTACCTGATTTGAAAACCTACACTGTCCTCATGGAAGGTTGGGGCCATGAGAAAGATTTGTTGATGGTGAAAACAATGTTCCAAGAAATGATTGATGCTGGCATTAGGCCTGATGTTGTTGCCTACGGGATGCTGATTAGCACCTTCTGCAAATCTGGCAAATGTGATGAGGCCATCAAGGTGTTCAATGAAATGGAAGCAAGCGGTTGCATGCCAAGTCCTCATGTGTACTGCATGCTTATCAATGGCCTTGGTTCAGAGGAGAGGCTTGATGAAGCATTGAAGTACTTTGAGCATTACAAGAAAAGTGGGTTCCCCATGGAGGTGCCTACGTGCAATGCTGTTGTTGGAGCTTACTGCAGAGCCTCAAAGTTTCAGCATGCTTTCAAGATGGTTGACGAGATGAGGAAGTGTAAAATTGGTCCAAACTCCCGTACTTATGATGTAATTCTTCATTATCTGATAAAATCACAGAAGTTTGAGGAGGCTTATAATATATTCCAGAGGATGGGATTGGACGGCTGTGAGCCTCAGCTCAATACATATGCAATGATGGTTGGCATGTTCTGCAGTAACGGAAAAGTTGATATGGCATTGAAGGTGTGGAAGCAAATGGGGGAGACAGGTGTCCTCCCATGTATGCATATGTTTTCGGCACTGATCAGTGGGTTATGCTTTGAGAATAGGCTCGAAGAAGCTTGTGTATATTTCCAGGAGATGCTGGACAAAGGAATTAGGCCACCTGGTCAGCTTTTCAGTAATTTGAAGGAAGCTCTTGTTGAAGGAGGGAGAATAAGTTTGGCACAAGAGATGGCTTCGAAGTTGGACGCAATAAGGAAAACACCTTTTCGTGGTTAAGAAATGATTTTGTTCATCAAAATAGTGTAGCACCTATTACCCAGTCACAATATTTGGGCACACCAGCTATGGACAAAAGCAATGTGTACTTCAGATCACAAAAACAAAATTTTGGCTGTCAACTAAATAGCCTTTGTATGAAGACGTGATGAATTCAATATAAGATATTCGTGAGTTCGCCAAGAGATTTGCTGTGTACTAAGTAACTAACCAAAAAAATACTTCAGCATATTTCATTGTCTTTGTGTAAGTATATATCATGACTTGCGCTGTTACTTCTATTTACTCATGATGATGAAACGTATATTGCATTCAAAATAATAAAAGCAAAGCAAATATTTTCATGCTTAGACTGCAAACATATACAACTTTTTCAGCATATAACAGAGTACAAGTATAATACAATGGCGCAATGTTAACTGGTTTCAAGGCAATATTCTTTACACATACATGATACATCAGGTTCACTAGACTGATCATGCTCAATAAGCTTTGGTAGGGCTCAATACAGATTACAAGTTTACAACATCACGGGTACATCATACTGTGCGACAGCCAGATTACATAAACACTAATACATCAACTTGATATTCTAATAAATTTCCAGTAGGTTCTGAATATCTCGTGGATCCTTTGCATCTCTGTGGTCTGCTACTCTGATTTCAAGAAGAGCCCAAGTAGACTCTGCACCGGGCAGCCACGACGAGCGGGACAACGGCGCTCCGACGTGACAGCATACTCCACCGCGGTGGTGATCCCTAGCTGCCTCAAGTGACTCGGGTGTATCCAGTCGAAGATGGGCTTCGCCTTGGCGTTCCTCTCCATCTCTTCCAGCTTTTCGTAGGCTCTCTGCCTCTCGAGCGCGCGCTTCTTCGCGAAAGCCATGGCACAGAAATGACGAACAGTGCCTTGTGCAGCCGGCTGCGGCTTCGATGGCTCGGGACGGACGGCAGGAGCCGGCCTGCTTCTGACGCATTGGCCATTGGTAGATGCTGCACTATTCACGGTTTCAGCAAACTTCTTTGCAGCCATGGGGAAGGCGCCCCTGGACTCCTGCTCATCTTCTATCTCGCCATCTTCAAGTAGTGAACTGTTGCTTTTTGGGCTGTTCCTGGTTTCAGCAAACTCCTCTTCAGGGATAGGACTGAGAATCTTGGGTGGCATTGCCATGGGGAAGGCATTGGTCTTGGGAAGAACAACAGGAGCTCGATTGCTTGTCACACACTCGCTGTCGGAGCCAGAGTCGCTGCTGTCGGAATCAGATGAATCGCTGCAAGAAGAAGATCCAGATGAACCGCTGCTGCTGCTGGAGGATCCAGACAAACTGCTAGAGCTGCTTTTGTTGATGGGGCTTTTTGCTGATTCAACAAACTTCTCGGTTGGAATAGGACTGGCATCGCCACATATATCGATCACCTCCTCCACCTCTGTCATTTCTCCATCTTCAAGTATTCGTAGTGGTGAGCAAAAGCCCTTGGCTGGCATTGCTATGGCAGAAGCGTCGGCCTTGGGAATGGGAAGAACAGCAGGAGCCACATTGCTTGTCACGCATTCATCTTGGGAGTCTGAGTCGCTTCTGTCAGAATTTGATGAATCGCTGCAAGAAGATCGAGATGAGCTATCGCTTCTGCTAGAGGATCCAGATGAACTGCTGTTGCTTGGGCTTTTTGCGGTCTCAGGGGTCGCAACAACAAGAGAAGCATCGCCGACACATGTTTTCGCAGTAGCACCACAATCCTCCTTGATGAACTCGCCTTCTTGGATGAATTCGCCTTCCTCCATGAACTCGCCTTCCTCTAGTTCACGGGGCGATGAGCGACTAATGGATCTGCAGGCGTTCGTCGACTCCTTTTTCTGCTGCCGACGTTTCTCTTCTTCTTCAGCAAACTCGTCCAGCAACTTCTGCAGCTCGAACATGGCGGAGCGCGTCATGGATCCCAGATCGATCTCCATCTCGCCAGCCTTTTGGTCTGTATGACCGGTGCACTCCTTGCTCAGGAACTCAACGATGCGCGCCGGCATGTTTGACGAGAGCGACGACAGTCGGGTAACCAAGCTGAAGATTTCATCCTTCGATATCCGGGGCTCGATGATTTCCACGAGCGGCGGCGTCCTCCTTTTCTTGGCACATGGAATCGAATCGGCCTTCGATATCTGGAGCGGGGGCGCGATGATCTCCACGGCTGGCATCCCCTTCCTTCTCTTGGGACATGGAGCTTCTGCGGCCAAGAAACGCCCGTCCTTCTCCGATTGGGCTTCTACGGCCAAGAAACGCCCGTCCATGCCGCGGCGGGATGCCGCGCGGCCCTTGTCGGCAGGTTTGCGCACTACGAGCTCGGCCTTCTTAAGGATGCCGCGGAGCGCATCCATCTCGTCGCAAAGCCTCTTCCGCAGCACCTGGCCCGGATCAGGGGCGGAGAGCTCGGCCGGAGCCAAGTCCATCCTCTTCGAGCAGAGTTCGTCACGCTCGCGCGCGGCGACTCGGCGATAGCCAGGCATCTTCTTGGCGGCGGTTGCGGTGGCTTGCGTCCTGTCGCTCGCGCTACGCGAAATGGCGGCGATTACGGTCGCCTGCGTTCTCTCGCTGGCGGCGCGCGCGTCGGCGGACGGGAGGGAAGGGAGGACGGCGGCTAGCGTGGCCGCGCGAGACGTATCTGGGCTGGACTCGCCCCTCCGGACCGGCCTTATAAGGAAAGCTGAATTGATTGCGATTTGCGTCCGTCTCCGACACGAACACGAATAACTAGGGGCGGTTACGCTGGCATACGAAACTGTCCAATGCACTCAACCGCCTCCTCAATTGCAACCCTAAAACCCTACTCGATCAAAATCCATCCAAGGGCACCACTACTATCTAGTGCACATATACTTCATTGTGGAACTGAGGGAGAACTAAACTAAACTATCACATGACACCAATACAGCATGAACCATCACTGGTACTAATGGTGATCATCAATCGCATTATGCAGTACTGACTCCAAATGAAGCACAATGTCGCCTAACAGCGATAGTTACCGTTGACAGCCACTGATGGATACATTGAAATGGCAAGCTAACACTCACTTTCACTGAAGTCAGCTCCACATCAATTTTTCTAAACTGAAATAGTAGTGTCAAAATGTCCTCTATGGCTCACAACCCCTTTGGCTCCACTGTCATCACCACATAAGTGAAAAGTTAAAATTCTCGGTGAGAAAACTCTGATTACAAGCGAAGCTTTGAAGCCGACAGGGTCCAACTTGTGGGGCATTGCTAGATTTGCATGTCTGTATTACCTTCTACATTTTCTGTTCTGCTCGCCTAATGGGATCTTGGAAGTATTGGAGAGAAATGAGAAGTGCCTCCTGGGGGAAAAAAAATCGCTACTTCTGTTAGCATATCAACAAGTGTAGTAACAAACGAACTTCTAAAAGCTTGCAAGACGCAGGTACCTCTGTTCTTATTGTTCTGCTCCCTTGGTTGGGGCATGTATTCAAATAAGATGTGAATACATCATCTGCGTGTTTACCCTGTCACAGAAATAAGCGACGTCAATACCAACAGTAGTAATATTATTACAATCATTAATTAAGTGAATGAGTCCCCGCAAACATAAGCTGAATTTTTCAGCTACCAAATTAGCTCAGGTTCTCATGCAATGTTGATATTTCAAGTACTCTCAATTTGACCATAAACCAGAAATGTTTTCATAACTCCTAATTTCAATGCAAGAGATCAGGCTTCACTAGAAATTTGAAGTATCATAACAGAAAGAACAGCTATACCTTCAAATCTGTATCTTCTTCAATGCTTTCTTCCAAACCAGCAAGTCCACCGAACGCAATGAGTAGGTGTCTGTTCAGTGGAACCTCATAAGTGACAGCATAGACTCAAAATGGTCACTAATATACATGGCAAGGGTCATTCATAAAGCATACACAGATAGTTACAATGCTCAGCCTTGGAATATAACAATAGCATAATACTAGCCAAAAGGTACTATAGAAAGAATTTTACTAAAACATACCAGTTCAATACATAAGTGAAGGTACACATTCCTTGGTTAAATGTTATCCACTCCTTATAAATTAACACAAAGGTAAGGTAGCAACTATTTGCTTGCTGCTTAGCAAGAATTAGCACAGGTTAGCACATAAAACACATGTCCACCGCCATTTGACTATTCGTTGAAATGTACACTTTAGCATAGTCAAATAAAGCGGAAGCATCCTAAGCAAATAGGAGAAATTTACACATTCAACTGATAAATACCAAATCTAATTGGTTTCTCAAGGTGGTCAAAGAGAACAGCAGATAACATACCTAAAATTAGGTAATGTAAGTTCAGAAGAATTAATTATTTGTCCATGCTCTGAGGTGCCAATGATATGGTCGTATTCTTCCTAGAGATAGCAAGTAACCAAAGGAAGGTAGAAGTGAGTAATAATAACATTTTTTTTCTGAAAAGCATATTGAGATGTGAAAACAGTACCTTGAATGGGGAATTTTTGAAAACACCACTTAAATTTGAAGTATAACGAACTTTGTAGCCCCAATAAGATCCCATTTGTTCCCTGGGTGTGGATGGGGGGACAACTTTCCTTATGCAAGCTAGATCCAAGTACAAATTAAGTTACAGTAAAATAGCAAAATAAAACAGTTTATACAGTTAAAGTTAATACTGCTTTAGAATGAGGACATAGAGAGACTTACTCCACAAGAACAGGCAACATAATTTGGTTTCAAAATTGATTTGATAAGCAAAAATACATTAGAGACATTGAAAACAACACTTATGTGTTGAAATGAGAAAGACCAGAAGAGGAAGCAATAAGCCAACAAATATCATGAACTGATGACGAATATCATTTGAAATATTGTTCTAATAGGAATAGTCCTTATGAGGATTATCTAAATTACTCAAGATCTGTACATATTCTTCATAAATCTGAAAAGGTATAGATAAGAAGTATCAACATAATCATATTTTACAATCCATGAAATAAATGGTTTACCTGTTGATAGGTCACGGTTTGTTCCCATGGCTACAGTTACTCTTTTGCCTGGTTCTAGTGTTTGTTCAACCAGAACATTCTGCAGAATCATGATAAACTAGAATCAATGCACATCTTTTGCATGGAAGTGGTGATATGTTCTATATATGAAACCATTAAGTGCAACTCAGATAACATACATTGCGGGATGTTTCTTATCTGTAAATGATAAATTAAGGTCTATAAAATCTTGGTATTTTGTTTTTCCTAACCTCATTGTCTGCCTTAAAAAGCCTTAATTACAGGAAATATGTCAATTAACATAAGCAAAATCATATTTAAGATTTTTTTTTTAAGGTTATGCCCATTTATATACTCCCATAGATTGTAAGATATATAGGCTTTCCCCTGTCTTTCAACATATCTTCAAACTCAGTAAACGCCTTTCCACAGACAAGTGGCACAGAACAAGAAAAGGATACTAGAAGCACCATAATACCTTACTTAATCCAACATCAACAAGAGTCCCCTTTGAGGGATCACTTTCCAATGTTACACCTGTCTACATTCAGTAATATGTAAGCATTTTGTTGGGTCAGAAATACCAAAATATGTGGAAACAGACAATTATTTAAACATTAGCAAGCTGAAAATGACTGAAACAAGTAGTATAAATCCACCATGCCAGCAGAGATGCACAGTGTAATTTAACAACAGAATTAGGTGCAAAGACTTCCAGTTTGGGCATCAAATCAACATGAGAAAATCCTTACAAAGTGCAAGATGCACTACATGATGTAGGACCATTTAAAATTTCAACCTCCAAACAAGCTACAAAAGGCAAGGTGTGCTTGGTGTGGATAACAATAAAACTTCCATGATGTATCAGAAATTTCTCAGTTTCTTAATCCCAGTACAGGGGTGAACTTCAAAGGCCACATAAGTAGAGTTTGAGAATTACATTTCGAACAATTCCCATAAACTTTTGAGTGTTAATGGTGTACTAACCAAATTGTTTTGCACTTGTACACCTACATGTGCTTTGAACTACATATCTCCTTCTCCTCAAAATATTATTAATATTTGTTTACTTTCACTAATCACTAGTTTAGTCGTGTCAAAAGGATGCCAACTGTCAAATGTCCCCTCTGAGCGAGCAGTAGCAATCCAAAACCTACAGAGGGGTTCCCCTTTGTCATTAACATGTTGTATACTATACTAACCAAGTTCGGTTAGCCCTTCCAAATGCGAAAGCAAAGGCAATTGAGTAACAATTGAATTAGACTTTAAAAGGAAGACGTGCGAGCTTGATTAGCAAAATATCCTTAAATGGCCATATTCTAAAGCACATTTGTGTTGCATTTCCAGCATGTGTTGCACTTGAACTATGGGAAGACACAATATTCCTAGATTAGCTCCACAAGAAATGGTAAAAGTTATTTTAACTAGTTAATCACTCTTTCTGATAGACATGAAACCCTACTGCAAATTGTGATCTCAGAATTCAAAATCAATGGCAAGGACACCAGAAGGGATATCACCTTCACGAAACTCAGACCATTCATGTTTGCGCACATGGTGTGGCGCATCAAGCGGTGGAAGCAATCCCTGCATACCAGAAACAGCATAGCACCATTAGCACCTAGAGAAACCATCAAATGTCGAAGGCAAACCACATTGCTTGGCATCTCACCACAAACTTCAGGTTCTTGTGCATAGGGAAGAGACGGCGGCGCAGGTACTGTGGAGTTTCCAGATACTCGAGAATCCGAACAAGGAACCGCGCGCCGCTCTCTTCACCATCACCCGCGCCGCCGTTCTCCACCGCGGGAGTACTGTCAAAGACGACGACCTCATCTATGCGGAAGACGGTGGCGGCGCGAGCGATCTGTCCGGCCAGCTGAAACAGAAGAGACGCTATTGTGAAGCCTCGTGCTGCAAGATATAGCAAGGACTGCAGTAATGCGACAAGGAGGAGAGGGTGGGTACGGACGAGGGTGGCGAGCTCGAGGGACTGGGCGTTGTCGATGATGGAGCCGGCGACGGCGATGCTCACCGTCGGCTTCGGCCTCTTCTCCTCCTCCTCCCCTTCCCCGTCGCCTTCATCCTTCCTCCGCTTCTGCGTCTTCTCTTTGGGCGGCGCTTCTTCCTCTGCCGTCGCGGCGCCGCAGTCGTCCTCCTTGGCGTCCTTACGCTTCTTCCTCTTCTCCCTCTTGTCCTTCTTGCGCCGCGCCTTCTCAGCAGCGGCCGCCTCGATGTGAACGGGGTCCATGGCGGCGGCGGGGGGCGGCTGCCGGCCGGGGAGGAGGAATTCAGGAAGGAATGGACGCTTGGATTAGGGGTTTTGGGCCGATTGAGGCAAGTGGCCGAGAGGGAGAGGTTTCAGCCGTTCAGGGGCCTATTGGCCCATCGGGTTGCTGGGCCTGGACTGAATCGTGAATTCTGGGCTGCCGCGTCTGACGTGTGCAGGGCAGTTGTGTTGCCTCGTCAAATATTTCTTCGGATTATGAGTATTTTTTTTTCCACTTCCAGAAGTGGAAAAGTTTAGGGCAACTGTCTGAGATCAGCACTAATATACTAGTTTAAAAACCTCATCATTTAATAATGTGCTGTATAATAAAAAAATTGTGATGATGTGATATAGCATTAGAGTTATGAAGAAACTAGAAAACTGTAGCGCGGCGTTGCCGCGCTTCACAATGATTTCGTGTTTTTTACCATTATCTAGTAAAACATAATTTGATAATATTAGATATATGGATTTACCATATGTTTATTTACATCTATTTGGAATGTTATTTAGAGTACCTAGTTATCTTGAGTCAAGAGTTATGGGTGAAGGTTCTTGTTGTTGTTCATGTAAATGACATTAAGATGAAGATGATGAAGTGCAAAAGGTCTATTGATATTTTAGCAGAGCCGATTATAACATAGAGAAAAAGGAAATATTTTTTTGGGGGAGTGGAAAATATCAATAGTCACCTTTGATGTATTGATTAATCGATAACATTACTATATTATTAGTTTGATCATTTTTCAGTTAGTTGTATTTTTATTGATCTTTTTTCTTGCATTGCCATATAAGTTTCTTACGT
>DXKC01013709.1:0-10939 GCA_031170775.1 Cymbopogon citratus
TTGTGATACCACACCAAGCATGAGAGAAAACATGGCAACAGGAGCCGCAATTTTCACTGAAATTGGAAGTGCCCTAGCCTTTTACAACAATGCTGTCCTTCAGCCATTCAGCCAGAACAGAAACTAATTTTCTGACACTATAGACAACTATATGAAGCACACAGGATGGCCATAGAACAGGCACATCTCTGAATCTCTGATCTCTCTTTCCTGTATCCGGAAAGAAGACGAGTCATTGTGACAACTTTTTCCCCCTCTTTTGAGAAGAGAAAACCAGTCACAGTCAGTATGACGACACATGAACAACCTACCAGGCTACTAACTCCAGGCCCAATTGAGCCCAGCCCGCATCCACCAAATGGGCCTACGACGGCCCTGGATACCCACTCTCTTGTGTGTACTAGTCCCTCCAGCACACGAGCATGGTGACGCAGCGGCGCATGATGTAGAACCTGGCCCTCTGCTCCTTGACCAGGCTCGCCAGCCGGCCCGGCACCGACCGGCCCGCGGCGGTGGCCCTGCTGGACGCCCGGCCCGCCGCCTTGAGCCCCGCCGCCGCCGGGCTCCCCTCGCCGGCCGCCGACGCCGGCGACCTCCGGCTCCCCTTCTTGAACAGCATCTTGCTGGTCTTGTCGTCCATGTACATCTCCATCTCTCTCTAGACTCTCTCTGATCTCTTCTAGGATCGTGAAATACAGACAGTGGTGGCAATAAACGGCAGCGGCTGCTCTCTGCACGAGGAGTTCTTGAGTTGCTGTTGTTGGAAGCTTTTTTTTCTCTGGTTGTGCGGTTGGTTTGTTGCAGATGGAAAGAGTGAGGCTTGGGTGGTGGTGGTGAGGTGGTATTTATAGCCTCAGATCGACCCCCAGATGGGGTGATGATGGTGACGAGATGACAATCCAACACAGGGGAGGAGGATGGGAGATCTCTC
Source organism: Cymbopogon citratus (assembly GCA_031170775.1). NCBI lineage: Eukaryota > Viridiplantae > Streptophyta > Magnoliopsida > Poales > Poaceae > Cymbopogon > Cymbopogon citratus. The sequence goes on from DXKC01013709.1 coordinate 932, forward strand.
TATTATGAGGTGTCAATGAGTGCTTGGATTTGAGTATTAGAGCGGCCGGCCTATGGGCGATTAACTAAGACTAATCTAGTAACGTAATACGTGTTGTATGGTGGGGCATCTCTTTCCATGTCCCTCTCATACTCTATCCGACCATGTCCCCCGGCCAAAAGGCCATGGGCCCGCCCGGTCCTTTCGGCGCCTTGCACTGCATGCTCATGGTCCGTCTCTCATGGAGATCGATCGATCGAGCTCTCATCATCCTCCTGTGCTTATTTCATATTTGAAGCGCATGGTCAGGAATCAGGACCACACCACATCTCCACGGTATATACAGTATGTGTACTCGTGTAATCTGGTCTTCGTTTCTGTAACAGTTTGGCACTCGTTTCTGCAACAATTTGGTATGCATTTGGCCAAATCAAATTGGCAACAGATTGGCCAAATTCAACACAACTTGAGATGAAGGAGAGGAGAACGACGGTGTCGTTGCTTGCTTGCGTGGTTGTGGGGGCAGTTGGGCGACACGGCGCCGGCAGCCACGAGCCCACAAAGATGCATGGGAGATCGAAGGTGACAAGAGAGGAGAGACCACACCCGTGCGGTCCGCGACAGGGACGACGACGTGTACACGCACGCACCCACGCCGGCCGGCCGCGGCCGGGTCGCGCTCGCGCGCGGCCACTCGTGTCGTCCTTGTCCGTGTCCGTGTCCGTGTCCACCGCGGGCGCGCATGGATCTTCTGCGGACCAGACCAGACCAGCCATTCCGGCCGGCATTCCTGGCTCTGGCAGCTGCATGCCGGCCGCATGCACGCGCTAAAATTTTGGTTTATCATGCGCGCTAGAGCTAGAGCATGCTTGAGCTATATACGCTCTGTGTCTCTGGATAACCTGCTTCCGGATTTTCACGACCGGTGTGTGTACGGCCGTGCGCCTATGCAGTGATCCACGACAAAAATGGTTCAAATAAAATTTCCACACTAAAACTATTAGAAATTTCCTGTGGTCAAACTTGAGATAGACCACAGACAACCATATACTTCATCATGCATACTTTGCTTTAAAATTCTCCCCTTTCTTTTGTTTCCATACATACTATCCTGCAGGGCCCTATCCCCTATTGAAATTATCATCAATTGTACAGTGTTTTTATTCTCTCAGAACAAACGAAACAGCACTAGCCGATGTATCAACTGCAGAAACCATTAGACGGACAACCTCTAGATCGATCGTCGATATACGCTGTGGTGGGTAGTGTCGATTTATTTGAAAAAGTGAAATAAAAGTCACATGGTGTAAAAACTTGATGCCAACATCATGGAAGGATTTCAAAGACCTTGAATTTTGGTTCCTGACGCTTACCAGGGACATCTCAAAAGATGTACATTCAATTTCATTACTAGCGCTGTGTGGCATATTTGGAAGGAACGGAATGCAAGAATCTTCAACAACTAAATGGAGGGAGAGGAAGCTGTGTTCACAAGAATGCATGGGAGATCGAAGGTGACAAGAGAGGGGAGGATCAGACGAGAGACCACACCCGTGCGGTCCGCAGAAACCGACAGCGACGACGTGTACACGCACCCACGCCGGCCGTGGCCGGGTCGTGCTCACGGCCACTGCGCTCGTGTACGTGTTGTCCATGTCCGAGTCCACCTCGGGCGCCCATGGATCTTCTGCGGACCAGACTACCAGGCATCATCCACTCCGGCATTCCTGGCCCTGGCCGCTGCATGCCTGCCGCATGCGTGCGCTGAACTTTTACTTTTTCATTCATGCGCGCTAAGAGAGGAATTATGTTTGAGGTGCGTACGGACTCTGTCGATCTCACGAGAACTTGCTTCCAGGTTTTCAGCCGTGCGACGTCTATGCATTGATCCACGACAAAAATGGCTCAAATAAAATTTCCATACTAAAACTACTCGAAAATGTCCTGTGGTCAAACTTGAGATAGACCACAGAAACCATATAATAATAGACGGTAGACCGTAGGGAGAGCCTCATCATGTATTTTTTTTTCTCTCCCTATAGGATTTGTGGATACTTCGTACTTCGCTTGAAAATTCTCTTGTTTATTTCTTTTGTTTCCATATATACAAAATCCTCTCGTTTATTTCTTTTGTTTCCATATATATACTATCTTAGGCTATATTCACTTGAACTTATCATCAATTGTGCATTGTTTTTCTCTCAGAATGAACAAAACAGTACTAGCCAGCTTTATCAGCTGCAGAAACCATCAGCTGAACAGTCTCACGATCTAGATCGCCAGTAGCCCAATACTATGGTGGGTACATACGTAGATTCATTTGAAAAGTGAAATAAAAGTCACATGACGACATAATTCAGCACACGATTTTATTTCCCCGGAGATGTTTCATTCTCCTTTGACGATAACTAGTGTGGAACCCCGGCCCCATTCCTATCCTATTGTTCCATGCATCTATCCTTTGAAGTGGACTGCCCACCAAGCATGCACCCTATCATCAGTTGTGAGCCGAAGCCATAGCTCGCTCACAGGTGCTTTACTAGAGGTTAAACTAGCTCGTTTTTTTCATTGCATCATCAATCACTGATGATAGGTAGCTTAAGCTCACCAGGCTCCATCAACAACTCGATCGTTCGTCCACACGACCACACCGACACGACAGTGCCATGCATTGATCGTGTTGTCATTTGTTGGGCCAACAGGTGTACGGCACACGCTCACCAGCATCTCATGAGACGTGCACCATGCGTGGTATGGCAACACAAGCCCACATGCCCGGTAGGCAGGTATGTATACGGCCCCTATTGCCACTACGCACACCGGACAACACTTGCTGCCCACTGGTCTGAAGGAGAGGCAGACAAAGGCATCCAGAGAGACATAAACACAGGTCAATTCCAGGGGCACTTTGGCAGTAACATGTCCTTGTCTGACAAGTTGTTCCATAATATGCCTTTCATTTTGAATTATGACGTTTTTTTTACTTTTCTAAATGTTTTTGCTACGTACTTATTCGATATACACTACTATGTCTAGATGCATAGTAAAAACAATGTATATCAAGAAAAACCAAAACATTTTATTATCTCAAATAGATAGATGGAGATGGAGATGGAGATGGAGATGGAGATGCATATGTATAATCTCCAATATTCAAACTACATTTAATTTTGTTTGCGTTTCAACAAATAAATGATGCTGAGATAGGTTCCACAAAAATGCGAGCCTGCATGCTCTACTATTAATTAGAAGTGTTATATATTCGTGAATCCCAGAGCAAGATGAACGATGGAAAACTAGAGATGCATTTTTTAACTAATCAGATAGGAGAGTTGTCAATATTGTAATGAAAAGAAGTTTGGGCTTAACAAAAAAAACATTACAATAACAAACTTAAGATAGCATACGTACGATAACACAACGACAACTAAAATGAAAGCGAATAAACCAATGCAAAAAGCAAATATCAAAGCAAAAACTAACAAAAACAGACGAAGGCTCGACAACTTCAGTAAAGTCTAGCGAAGAGGCGAAGAGATCCTAACACAAAATCCCTTTGAAAGCACATCCTTCAATACAAATGGCTAACGCAATCACTAACTCGTGGAGATCCATTGACAACAGTTGTTGATGTATTTTGTATATATATACTTCCTCCATTCCAAATTATAAGATGTTTGAGTTTTTTTTTTTACCCCAAGTTTGATAGCTCATCTTATTCAAAATTTTGTGCAAACATAATAAAATTTAAGTCATTTCTAAAGAACTTTTATTAATAAAGAAAGATAACAAAATAAGTAATATTTTGTACAAATTTTTTAAGGCAATATTTTGTACAAATTTTGATGAACAAGCAGTCAAACTTAGTGTCAAAAAAATAAACGTCTTATAATTTCTTGAATTACATCCTTATTGAGCGTACCATCCTTCCAAATAAGATCCCCAAATCATTAATTGCAAGATTCAGTGGACTGATAATTTGTCATTAGACATTTGTTGGGTCACCTGTTAGACACGTAGGCATCTGCAAAAGGAAAAGAATTCGTTATAAGATAGATTATGCTAATTATTACGGAGATGTTCATGATGATCCTGACGACAGATACTATATACACTGTGTCTGCCATGTGATCGAGTGTCAAGCACACATGACGACAAGGAACGAACGACCACGCCTAGGGATCGAGCACGCACATGCGTGTCATGATTTGACCGCGCGGCGGCCGGTCAAGTGACGCTGCCTCAGTGACACGTGTCCCTCATCACGATATGGAATATTCATCATGGTGTCATGCTGAAGACGGTCAAGTGCAAATGAAGTGCATTTGGCTCGATGGGTGTGCCGACATGCAGCCGAAAGGTAGTAACGAAAACATGCATGTATTTTCAAATTAAACTGTGCGCATGCGTGCGTATACTAAACAAATTACTGGATCTGTATGAGATCGAAAGAGTTAATCTGCCTTTTGCTGTTGCAGATGTTGGATCTGTTTACCCGGGAAAATACACATGGTCCAGACCATATATTAGGTGCAAATCATTTTCAGATCGTACTTTGATTATTCAGAAAAGAATAGTAGAACATAGTACTATACTGTATATCCATACGTGTACTTACGTATACAAGTCGGGATGCGTATACAAACCTGAAATAAAATTATACGAATATGACAAATTTCATGCCGGTGCATGTGCGTTATTACAAGATAAAAAATCAAGAATTTAGTCATGTACGTAATGAACAGCGTTTGAATTTTTTTTCATATTTTTTCCAGTTTTAGTTTGCATCTTAACTTTTATACATGAGTAAATATATGATATGATGCACTACATAAGTACTAAGTTTTGAAGTTTTAGAATAGTCGAATGACGAAGCACTATTTTTGAAATGGTTTACATGTTTGCACCTAATATGTACATGGTTCTTTTGAAGAGCAATAGTTTTCACACCACATATTTTCTATCTCTTAACCCATCATGTGTTACCATGTGAGTTCAGTAGAGAGATGATGAAGCAGCCATGTGCACACAGTGGTAATCTGACTGGTTGATCTTGCATAGGATCCTTAGCAACAGGACACGAGCTCTGGATACGCCAGATGCAAATGTGTCCAAATTAGGGTTCAAACACTTGAATCAGGTCAAGACCAGATCGTCAAATAACTGATGATTTCTTTGCCAATCAGTACTAGATTTTGCTCAGTATTGATACTGAAATTATTGTTTAAATGGCAGTTGGTCAGAGAATATTTTATATTTTTAGAGGGCCCGCCGGCCGGCCGGATGAATTGGATAGCAGTTGCAGGTCTGGACAAAGGGAAGCGACAAACTGACCGGCTGTCTACTTGTCCGATCCATGAATTTGCAAACAGCTTATTGGCATCCCATGTGCACATATAAAGCACCATTTTTGGCTAATGCGTGGATGATGCAGATTCTGCCTGAGTATGTATCCAGTCATCCAGTGGTTATACCAAATCTATCTACTCTCTGCAATACTGAATCTGGCCCATGTTCATTGCTCGAGATTACATCAACAACACCAATTGGTGACTAGTAAACAAAAGTTTTTTACTGGCGGTAAAGAAAACTGATCTGTACTGGCATTTTTTTTTACACAGTCAGTGTGCAAAGGCCAGTAAACTAACGTATTTCTAGTGGTGCCAAAATAAAATCCACCACTACTGATTTATTTCCTTTAGTGGCAGCATTGTTATGACCTGCCTGTAGACATTGATTTGCACGTACTGGCGGTTAAATTCATCAAGAAACTGATATTACGCTAGATTGGAATTGTTCTTTTTTTTCATACTAATATCATTCTACTGGAAACTGGTATACATATTCTCTGGGAAAAAATAAGTGTAAGAAAGGAGTTTATATATTCTTTTTTTCATACTAATATCATTCTACTGGAAACTGATATTGTTCGTTTTACAGCAGCGCTGCCTGCGCAAAGAGCAGAGCAGGCAGCAAAAATCAAAACAATGTTAACACTCTGACACACTGCAAAGTAGAAACACTGTCTTATCACCCACAACCACAGGACGGCCACACAAAAGATTAGGCACATCTCTACCCTCTAAATACTAAATCACAGGGCCGGGCTAGGGCCACAGCCCACAGGCCCTGGAGTACAACGTGCGAATCAACTAGCTAGTCCTTCCAGCACACGAGCATGGTGACGCAGCGGCGCACGATGTAGAACCTGGCCCTCTGCTCCTTCACAAGGCTCGCCAGCCGGCCCGGCATGACGGACCGGGTGGCGGGCCCCCTTGACGATGTGCGGCCCTTGTTGAGGCCTCTTGGGCTCGCCTCACTCGTCGCCGGCGCCACCGCTGCCGACCGCCGGCTCCCCTTCTTGGAGCTGCTCGATAGCTTCCACTTCTCATCCAAGCACATCTCCATTTCTCTGATTGTCGACCTGTCTTTCTGTATCTCTTTCTATGAGTATGTGTGTGTGTGTATCTGCAAGCAATATGCAGGAGCAAATGGCCACAAGAGCAAGAACTGTTGTTGCAATGCGTGATATGGTCTCCCCTGTTTGCTTCCCGAGTTTGTTGCTGGATGGTGATCGATGAAGGGAAGAGGTGCTATTTATAGCCCCTGCTAACATGTGAAAATGTGATTACATACATGGGAGGGAAGCAAGGGCCTAGATTCAGTGACACTACATTTTTGTGATGTCTGCTGAGTGCTGACTGATGGGGCATCCCTTTCAATGCCGCTCTCATAATTTACTACTGTGCCTTGTCCCCCACCGAAAGGGCCAAGGACCCGGCCGGTCGTTCGGCTTGCTCTTGCAGATGTGATGATTTGCGATGTCGACACGTGGCCCTGATCAATGCCGTTGTTTCGTGTGATAGATCTCTGTAGTACAATCCGCGTCAGGAGCTGGAGCAAGCATGGAAACACGTCCCTTGTTTTCTCACTGTCCGTGTCTCTAGTGAAGCTGGCCGGGACGGCCGATTGGAGCAGTGTGCCACGCGAACCGGGCGGCGGCCGTGGGCCTATCTTCCACACGTGCAGGTTGAGAGTGAGAAAGATAAAAGGGTAGGGTTTTTCTTGAGAAGTTAACTGGGCCTAGCTGCCACTTGGCATAGCTAGGTCAGATCCTAGGGCGCATGGCGGGTTTTGGACCACTAGTGCACGACGACAATAGATGAAGGACTCGGATAGTCCCTTTTTTTTTAGTTTGAGGATCCAGATGAAAACGACCCGAAAGTTTAGGGACCCAACGTGCATTTTACTCAACTTTAATTAACACCAAAGTAAGAGTTACAAACTCCATCAGGAGGCTCGAGAAACCATACATGTCTACCTATTGATAAATTTGCAGAGCTTCTAGCAACTAAATAAGCGTCGACATTTGATCTTTCGTCCTTTGAAAACCAACTCTGCTCTTGTGAAACTGTCTTCTGTGATTTAGCCACCGATCGACTTGCAACCACATACGGCCCAATAAGTAACTAGGCGGTGGGCCATGATTTTGCATAAGAGTTGGGCTTGGGAGCATGCCTCGGCCCATCTACTAGAAGGCCAGTTTACAGGAAGAACAATCTTTCCCTAAAAAAAAAAGAAGAAGAAAAATCTTTCAGGAAGGCATCGAGTTTCCTCGTCTAACTCGCGACCTCTGTCCAAGTTCCTGAACCCTCTGCTGTTCTTGTTTCCCTGCCTCTAATCCTTGCTAATCCCAGTCTAAACTCCCTCTTATTTTTCCCCAAACTGCTGCATTTGCTATTTGGTAGTGAAGGGTCATAACAATCAGGTTAGGAATTTTTAGTGATACTGAAATATCCACATAAGAAACGAAAAGCAATAATTCAAACGAACTCTGACAAGAAATCCATTCGACATGTTTTGCAACACATAACTTCAGATGTACTAGGTTATTTGTAAGCCGATCTCATGTATCTGGAAATGGATCTGAGATGTGCAGACAATAATGCCGTCCTAATAAAAAGGAGAGACAAAAAAAAAACCAAATAGTCCACAACAACACAGTATGCATTCTGGTGAGACAAATTAGTCTCTGACTTCGGCTTGACCTCCCTCTCCTTATTCTTCGTCAGGAAGGCCTGCGGGCTCAAACTTCAGATCAAGTGTGGGACGTCCAGGGTGGACGCTGACTGCATTTCTGATTGCAGCTTCCGCAGATTTCAACCCACTCCTTGTGGCACGATTACGATAAATTGTGACGGTGATGTGCTCCAGTCTTGCAAGGTGCTGGAAGCTGAACTCAAACCCCATCTTGCACTCTGTTTCTTGCAGTCTAAACTCAAGTTCTAACCTTCGGAGCTCTGGCATCGAATCCTGTAGGAATAACATCTTCAGGCCACCTCCATACTCATTACTGCAGAACACAAACTCCTTGAGGCACCGGAATTGTTGGCTGCTGATGCTAAGCCGTTCATCAGGGGCATGCCTTGTGACTAAGTGAGAGAAGAGCAAAGCACTTATGCTCCCGAGTACATAGAGATCTTCCTGTTTAACCTTGTCAACACATATTAAAAGATAGGTGAGATTAACAAGAGATGCCGTCTGCTTTGGAATGCGAGTTATACCATTTCCGCATACTACAAGCTTCCGGAGACATGGAACAGTGCAGCTCAGTATGTCCATCAGTTCTCCTCCAAGGAAATCATTGCTACCAATTTCTAGTGTTTGAAGCCCATTTTCACCCATAACAGCGAGAGATGACATCAAAGCTTCCTTGTAGCATCGCTTATCGGTATCACCACCATGATCTTCTCTGTAAAACACAAAACCTATGCCAAGCAACTTTAACTTGACCAAACGTCCAAGGGCTTCCACTACTTTGGCAGAGTAAACCGCCCCGAATGACAACTCCTGCAAGGCTTCTAAATCTCCAACTTCATTGGGCAATGCTACAAAATCATCTACAAGTAGGCGCACCAATTTTTGCAAACGGCCTATGGATGGTGGCAATTTTGTAATTCTACTCTCACGTATATCCAGTGTCTGCAGATAACGGAGGTCACCGATGTCGTCTGGAAGCTCAGTAATAATAGATCCTGAACCAATGCTCAAAAAAGTCAGATGGAAAAAGCTTCCAATATTTTTAATGTGTCGGTTACCAATATCGACATCAAAAAAGACCAGTACTCTCAAAGAATTCAGCTCTTGCAAACAAGGAATTTCATGCTCATGCATTCCATAAAAGCTCATCGAACGAACCTGAGACCACTTGCCAACAATATCCTGCATCACTGCGTCTCCCACATGTTCATCTTGTACTGAGAGCCTGCGAATCTTGTGACAACCACCACTACAGCTTTGCCCCTCCACAATGCTCGCAAAGTTCTCCTCAGCCGACAGTGAAACAATAAGCTCAAGCACCATATCATGCACTCGACAAGCTTTTGCCTGGCCATCGTACTGGATATCTATTGCTTGGATCAAACTTCTGTTTACAAGCTCATTAAAGTAATTCTCAGCAACTTGATCCACTGTTTGACCCCTCACTTCCATGACGAACCCTTCAGCTATCCACCTCCAAGTTAGCTCTTCTCTATCTATCATAAAATCCTCTGGATACATGCTGAGATATAGCAAGCAAGTCCTCAGATGATGTGGGAGATCATAATAGCTGAAAAGAAGTATCTCTCTCATTCCTTGGTGACTAATAGCAGAGCCTATAGAATTGTACACTTGCTCCCATTGATCCTTAGTGGGTTTCCCAGCAAGCAGGCTGGCTATAGTGATAATAGCTAATGGCAAACCATGACACTTTTCAAGGATTGCATGAGATATTTCTTCTAAGTGAGGAGGACATGTAGACGCATCGCAAAAAACCCTCTTGAAAAATAATTGCTGGGATTGCTGCTCACTTAGAGGCTGGATGTTGTGGACATATCCTCGTAAACTGGAGCAGCATGATGTGGCCACGTTGGTAATTCTTGTGGTTGTAATTATTCTGCTGTTTAAATTGTTCTCAGGTAGAGCCGACTTGATAAGTTCCCATGCTTGTGTGCTCCAAATATCATCAACAATGATGAAGTACCTACA
>DXKC01013710.1:0-18126 GCA_031170775.1 Cymbopogon citratus
GTTGTCTCTGACTTCTTCAATGGAGTCAATTTCAAGCTGTCTTGCTTCTTCAGCTTCTTTGTAGTGCCGTATTTTCGAAGATGTCCATATAAGGTCTGCTGGCAGTACTGCTTCTGATCCATGGACTAGGAAGAAAGAAGAGTATCATGTTGCTCTGCTTATCTAGTTCTGAGTCCCCATACTACCTTTGGTAGTTCTTCAATCCACTTAGGGCCGTAATCTTTTAGCTCGTCATATAGTCTTGGTTTTAATCCTTGGAGAATAAATCCGTTGGCTCTTTCTACTTGTCTGTTGGCTTGAGGGTGTGCAACTGATGCATAGTCAATTTCTATTCCGCAGTCCTTTGCCGGAAATCTTTTGTTGTAAATGGTGAACCGAGGTCTGTGATGACTCCATCGAGAATCCCGAATCTGTGCATGATCTCTTGTATGAACTCTATTGCTTTCTCTAAACTGTATTTGACTAGTTGTTTGTATTTGATCCACTTGGTGAATTTGTCAATTGCGACGAACAAGTATTCGAATCCTCCTTTTGCTGTTGCAAGTGGTCCTACTTGATCCAATCCCCAACATGAGAAAGGCCATGCTGGAGGGATGCAGATTAAGTCATGAGCTGGTATGTGGGGTTGTCTTCCAAACATTTGGCACTTCTTGCAGTGTTTGACATGGTGTTCTGCGTCCTTTAGCATGGTTGGCCAATAGAATCCCATCCTAAATGCTTTTCCTACCAGTGTTCTTGATGCGGCATGATTTCCACAGCATCCTCCATGTATTTCATCCAAGATTTCTGTTCCTTCTCTTGCTGTGACGCATTTTAGGAGTACTCCTGATGATGCTGCTCTCTTGTATAGTTTGTTGCCAACTAGTACGTAGTTCTTGCTTTTCCTCTTGATCTTGGATGCTTTGGTTTTATCACTTGGTAGTTTATGATCTCTGATGTAATCAATGAATATGGGTCTCCAATCTAGTTCGATTGCCATTACTGTTTTTGCTCGATTTTGTTCCACTGGTTGATCTATATCCATGGGTATCCTTTCTGTCTTCTTGAGTTCTTTTATTGATGGAGTCATCAATTCTTCTACAAACACTTCTGGGGGTACTTTTGCTCTGTCTGACCCTAGTTTTGCTAGGACGTCTACTGCGATGTTGTTGTCTCTAAGGATGTGATGAATTTGGAGTCCTTGAAAATTCTTTTCAAGTTTCCTTATTTCTGCGCAGTAGGCATTCATGTTGTCCTTTGTGCAGTCCCACTCTTTATTTACTTGGTTGATTACCACTGCTGAATCACCATAGACCAATAATCTTTTGATTCCTAGAGTGCTTGCCATCTTTAGTCCATGAATCAATGCTTCATACTCGGCTTTATTGTTTGTTGCTTGCTAGTGTATTTGCAGTACGAACTTGATTTGTTTCCCATCTGGTGAGATTAAAAGGACTCCTGCTCTTGCTCCTCTGAGTTTTAGTGATCCGTCAAAGTACATCTTCCAGTGATCCGTGATTGCCTTGGGTTCTTTCTGATTTATTTTTGTCCATTCTGCTATGAAGTCAGATAGTGCTTGAGACTTTATCGCTGTTCTTGGCTTGAATCCTATGTTGAGTGCTCTGAGTTCTACGGCCCACTTTGAGATTCTGCCTGTTGAGTCCTTGTTGTGCAATAAGTCTGGGAGTGGGAAATTGGTGGCCACTGTAATTTTGTGTTCCTGAAAGTAGTGTCGTAGCTTCCTTGAAGTGTCTTTTTGCGATCAAATAGCTTCCTTGAAGTGATGAGTAGTATGTATAATATTTTTTGTATCTGAGGGTATCTTGCTTTTGATGCTGTGAGTACTTCGCTGACGTAGTAGACTGGTCTTTGTATTCTGAAAACATGTCCGAGTTCTTCTTTTTCCACCACTATTGCTGTGCTGACCACGTTCTTCATTGCTGAGATGTAGAGTATCATGTCTTCCCTCTTATTTGGTGGAACTAGGACTGGTGATGATGCTAAGTACTCTTTCAGAGATTTGAAGGCTTGGTCTGCTTCTTCCGTCCATTCAAACTTGCCTGCTTTTTTGAGTATTTTGAAGAACGGTAGGCCTTTTTCTCCCTGGCATGATATGAATCTGTTGAGAGCTGCCATGCACCCAGTTACCTTTTGGATGTCTTTGATATTTTCTGGTGGCTTCATGTCCATGATTGCTCTGACTTGTTTTGTACTTGCTTCTATTCCTCTATTGCTTACTAGGAATCCAAGTAGTTGTCCTGAGGATACTCCAAAAACACATTTGGTCGGGTTTAGCTTCCATCTCCATGCTTTGAGGCTGTTAAAGGTTTCCTGTAGATCTTTGATCAATAGCTCGGGTTCTTTTGTCTTGACCACTATGTCATCCACGTATGCTTCTGCGTTCCTTCCGATCTGAGTTCCTAGGCATGTTTGTATAGCCCTTTGGTATGTGGCTCCTGCATTCTTTAGTCCAAACGGCATTGATTTGTAGCAATAAGCTCCATAAGGTGTGACAAATGATGTCTTGCTTTGATCTTCGGGTCTTAGTGAAATCTGATGATAGCCTGAGTAACAATCCAGAAATGATAGTAGAGCCGATCCTGCTGTTGAGTCGATGACTTGATCTATTCTGGGTGGTATGTATGGGTCCTTTGTGTTATGTCTATTGAGGTTTGTGTAGTCTACGCACATTCTAAGTTCTTTTGAGTTCTTTTTCTCCACGAGTATGGGGTTTGCAAGCCAATCGGGGTTGATGATTTCCCTGATGAATCCTACTGCCATGAGCTTTGTGATATCCTTCTTTATTGCCGCTTTTTTGTCAGGTGCGAATCTTCTCAACTTCTATCTTATGGGTTTTGACCCTTTGTTGACATCAATGATATGCTCAGCCAATTCTCTTGGGACTCCTGGCATGTCTGCCGGTTTCCATGCAAAGATGTCCTTGTTGTCCCGAAGAAAATTGGTGAGCACGAGTTCCTATTTGGGATTGAGGCATGCGCTGATGATGGCCGTCTTCTCTGGGTCGCCGGTCATCAGGTCGATCGTCTTTGTCCCAGCTTCCTAGGGTGGTTTGAAGTTACTTGGTCTCTTTGCAGGTATCTGGAGTTCTTCTTGATCAATTGCTTCTGCCAAAGTTGCTATCTTCTTGCTATCTTTCTTATCTTGAATTCTTTCTGAGATTTGAACTGCTTGAACATCGCAATCAAATGCTTTCCTTAGATCTCCTCTTAGCGTGAGGACTCCTCTTATAGTCGGCATCTTGAGCAGTACGTACGGGTAATGTGGTATGCCCATGAATTTTGTCAAGGCGGGCCTTCCAAGTATTGTGTGGTAGCATGATTCAAAATCCGTGACTTCAAATTTGATGAGCTCTGTCCTATATTTTTATGGTGTCCCAAAGGTTACTGGTAATGTGATTTGCCCAAGTGGCATTGCTACTTTTCCAAGAATGATCCCGTAGAAGGGAGTGCTTGTTGGCTTGATTAATCCTTCAAAATCTAGCTCCATCTTTCGTAGGGTGTCTGCGAATATGATATTGAGTCCAGCTCCACTGTCGATGAGTGCTTTTGTCACAGCTACTCCGGCTATGGTCGGTGCAAATACTAGTGGATAACTTCCTGCATTTGCTGCACTTGTCCATTGATCTTCCCTGGAGAAGTGTATTGGGTATTCTGACTAGTCCAAATATCTTGGCGTCGCGGGTTCTGTTGCCATGACTATTCTGCGTTCTAGCTTGATTTGCTGATTCCCTCTGGTGTTGGGTATTCTAGAGAATATTACTGCGAGTTGTCTCTTAGGTTTTTGATAATTTCCTTCTGCCTTGGGTTCTTCTTTCTTAGGTTCTTCTTCTTTCTTTTCTTCTCTACGTGTATTGTTGTACGGCTTGTTGTCATACTTTTCTCTAAACGTTGAGCAGTCGATCAACCTGTGTCTTGCTCTTGGATGAAAGTGGCATGGTAGGTTTTCAAATTCCCTGATTTTCTGAGCTCTATGCTCTGCATATTCCTTGTAGTCACGTCAGTCATTGTAGTTGTGGTTGTAACTGGTGCTGCCGTTGTTGAATCTCTTCTTACTTTCAGTTGTAGCGACCATATGATCCTACCTTGGTCTTTTGTCATTTGATTGGTAGTCGTTCCGAGTCCTATCATAGTTGTTCCTATTATCGTCAGGTTGGTTGTCCTTGAACCTTTCTCTGGTCTTCTCTTCTGCTGAGATAAGCTTCTCCACTATCCTTTTGAATTGTTCATTGGTCTTCGGATCTTCGTTGCAGAAGTTGCTGAATTGCCACCTTGCTGCTATCCCTTGTTCCAAAGCTTCAATTACTTCTCTGTCAATAATATCATGCACTTGTGCCCTGCATTCTCCGAATCTTCTATAGAATTCTCTCAGCCTTTCTCCTTTCTGTTGTTTTGTTGCTTTGAGTTCTGCTGGGGTCATTGGGTGTGTGATGATGCCTGCGAAGTTGCTACAGAAGTCCCTTTGCAAATCCTCCCAATATCTGATTGATCCTAGCTTGAGTTTATCAAACCATTGTAGAGGTAGATTTTCGAGTGCCATCGGGAAGAATAGAGCTTTGATGTCACATCTCCTCCAGCTAGTTCAATCGATTGCGAATAAACCCTAAGCCTTTGCTTGGGCTCTGATTTGCCATCGTACTTGGAGTGGTTTGATGGCTTGAATTTGTGTGGTAGTCGTACTGATTGTAATCTTCCCGCAAAACATGAAAATCTGTCATAATGTTCCCTGTAGTGGTGTGGAGAGTTCTCCCTCCTATATTCCACTCTTCCCCCTCTGTAGTCTGATTCTCCTTGTCCTTCTTCTCTGTCAAGTTTTCAAGTTCTTTCTGGGAAAGGCTGGGTCCTTTGTTTTCGGGGTGGTTGATGTCTGTTGCTGCTTTCGGTGGGTCCTAGTCTTGAAAACACTATTTTCTTTTGCGGGTCCTCATCCGCGTGTGGCCTTTTACTCTACTCAGGTTGTCTCTCTTGTGTCCCGGGTACTTTCTATTGCTCCCTCTCCTTTTCTTGGTTTCTAAGTGCTGTGAGTTCTTCTACGAGTTCTTCAATCTCCTTCTGTTTGGAGTTCTTTGCTGCCTTGCGCTCGCTCTTCTTCTTGTTGTACTCACAGAGTGCTACTCTATATTTGTTCTAGGTGTCCTTCCTTTGCTTGGCACGGTTTCTTCTTCCCAATTTAAGCTTGTTCTTGTTCATCCTTGCTTGTTTCTGCTCATCGGTTTCATTACTGTCGCCTTCATCATCTTCAGATATACTGCCTTCTGATTCATCTAACGATCGCACATCCGGGACTTCTGGTGTGATTAGGGGTTGTTCTACCATCTCGGCATGTAGATTGTGTATTTCTTTCGGCTTCTTTTTATCCATCGGGGTGGTTCTTCTTCTTCTGAGTTGCTTGATTCTTCGGAGCTTGATGTCTTGAGTTCTTTTCCTTCTTGGAATGGCAAGTGTTTTTGAGGGTCTTGGTTCTCCACATATCTTGAGTTCTCTAGCCAATGCACTATGCAGTCTTGAGAGATTTTTGTCATCACGAGTCCTAGTTGAGGTCCTTCGAGCTGTATGCTTTGGTTGATTGTCACGCGCTTCTTGTAGATCTCTTGGATGATGGTTGATGCTAAATTCTTGAACCCTATTGAAAAAGTCTTCCTTGCTGGGTGGAACCGACATGGGGTCGGGTCCGATATTGGGTTGTACTCCTTCACGATGTAGGTGTGGTCTTGGAATCCGGCTAGAGTTTGATCTTCTTCATAGTACTCTGTCTCTGCTTCAGCTTCATACTCGAATCCGTCTTGCTTTCCTGGTTGAATCCAGACACGGAGTTTTTCCATCTTTTCAGTGAGTTTTTGTTCGAAATTTTTGGCTTCTTCCTCGGGTGTTGGTTCCTTCAGCAGTCGACTCTGTAGCTTGCCATCGTCGTCTGCTTGGCAGATCCATGACCCAAAGATGAAGGTTGTTCCAGTTGGGTATGACATCTTAACGCTGAGGTCTGCTGAGCTCTCGAGAAAAATTTCACCGAAAGCCTCTACCTAGCGCGCCAGCTGTCAATGTTTTACAACCGGCAGCCTACCATAGGGGTACCCGTGGTAGTTGTTCGGGCTTCAGTGAAGGTATGAAACTCGGCGGTGCACGCAAAAGGATAGACATTTATACTGGTTCTGGCCCTCGGGGAAAGCTGAGTAACAGCCTTATGTCCAGTCTTAGGCGTGAACCCGTTTGCGTTGTATTGCAGTAAGTCGTCGATTACAATGGGTCGTGGTGTTTGTGTTGTGTTGTGGTCGATTGTGTTGTAGGTCTCTTGGATTGTGTTCTCCCCTCCTACTGGGTACTCTCAACAGACCTTTATAGTCCAGATTCTGTTGAGAGTCCCTTGGTTCCTAGTCAGATACAAAGATAGAGTCCTTAGCGGAGAGCAATTATGCTTCGCATCTAACTAGGATAGGAGACTACTGCATGTAGCTACGCTTCGTGTCTTGGTTCCTGCTGTCTGGCAGATTCAACGAGCGAGTCCTTCTGTCGGAGTTCTGTCTTGCTGAGGACCCTAGGGGGTCCCACACCGACAGGCTACAAGCCCCATGGTTGAAGGTAATATGGGTAAGTTTGAAAGTCATAATAGTTTACTCTAACTTAGAGAAGAATTTTTGCTTGAAAGTATGTGTACTTTTGAGACGTGAAAGCATTGTAGCAACTCCTGATCCACTACTAGTGTTAGCTTTGCTTAGGGATGAGCAAGGGTTAAGCTTTTGGGAATTTGTTGATGGTCACTAATGCTTATTTATACCCATCAACTATTGCATAAAATGCTAAGAAAACTATCACAAAGCATAGTTGTAGGGTTTGATTCTAATGAGTTCCACGAGTTTTGTGTTCTCAGTTGTTTCACAGGAAGATTCATGATTTCACCATATAAAAGTATCTCATATGAAGAATTGGACCACACCACTTTGAATCCCTCATCGAGACGATCGAAACGGATATATCATTTGCTATATTTGGAGTCCGGATGGAGAGTCCTCGATGGATACGACTTGGGAAGTTTCTAGAACACCCTAGAACCATCATCTAATATATATTTAGAGGGGTTTATTTGACATAATTCCATAGCTTTGGTGAAACTATATTTTTTAGGAACTCAAACAGGAATCTAGAGAGGATAGAATCCATGTACAATACAACTAATTTTGCAAACAGATCAGGAGGTGGCACTAGAAGGTTCTAGAGGATATGAGAAGACACCAGAACAAGACAGGAGGTGAGACGCCGCCCGGCCCCACCCCTAGGCCGGCCGGCCTGGCCCAGATGCCAGAGTCCTCCTTTGCGTGATGGTCTCCAACCGACATAAGAGTGCTTATCCTAATCCGGTTCAAGTTCCTTGGTGACTACTCCACCTCGGACTATATAAGCAAGCCCCCAGGCCCCCCTGAAGCTATCTCCTTCTCATTGTCTACCTCCAGAGCAAAATCTAGGGTTTCAACCCTCCATCAAGAAGTAGAAGTAGAGATCCCTCTAGTTGTCTAGTTCTAGTTCTAGTTCTAGTTTATCTTCTAGTTCTAGTTCACCTTCTAGTTCTAGACCTTCTAGTTCTAGTTCATCTAGTTGTAATTAGGGTTTTAGAGAGAGAGGAGAGAGCTGAGGAGGAGCCGGACCTGTTGGATCTTCTTCAACATTGTACTCTTGGTGCATCTGGTTCATCTTCAAATAATCTCCAGGTCCTTCGTTTATTATTTTTGAGTATTATATTTATTTGATTTCAGTTCTTGCTTTATTTAATTTACTTGATCTCCGCTCGTATTGAGTGCTCTAGTTTTTCACGTGGAATTAGAGTAGTAAGCGTTAGTATAGACATGGTGTCTAGACTAGGGTTGACCTGAGTTTGCGCCCAACCCCCCGGTTAGTTGTGGTAGCCCTAGAGGTGACAGCTCTGTCCGGCCTTTGTAATCCACCACGTTAGCGTTGGTGATCTCGTAGAGCTTTTGGCAGCCTTCTCCCAACTACCTTTTTCCTAGTCTTTCTCAAGAGTTGGAAAGGACCAGCTACTCCAAAGTAAATAAAGTAGAGTGAGCCTTTGATTAGATAGAACCACTTAGAAAACCCTAAAATCTCTCTACCCATATTATCCCTTTATCCTTAGAACGACCTTACCACTTGCTAGTACACTTCACGTTTCCCGTGGAAATCGATACTCTGGAATACTTCCGAGTGAAAGCTATATCGGTATCTATGCTCTTGTGGATCTTTTTTCTGTGTGCAGTGACAAACACCAACAATCTGTATTTCTAAAGAACCGAAAACGGCGACCAGAGGGTGGCGAATGGGAGCCGCAAAAATTTCTTTTGAAATATTTAGGCCACTATCCCAACTTCACCGCCAAATAAGCCAAGCTAACACCATGATGTCCACGACCCAAAAGAGAGGGTGGTTGTTCCCTAGGAATGCAGCAGGACACCACAAAGCAAGCGGAATGAAGATTGGAGTTCAAACACTCAAGAACTGCAACACAGAATCAGCATAGAGAGCTTCCACAAGAAAATTCACAAACCTATCCAAATGGTGTCCAAATATCATGAAATGTTAACCATAGCTTCAAGACACCATGCAAACAGTATTCAAAAATTTTCAGCTCAAAATTCAAAGGCCAAAATACCAAACATGTCTGGGTTGCATACCAGACGCGTCTAGTATTTTCAGCACACACATCCACACAAGAAAAATTAAAAAACCTATCAAACGGTGTACAAAAATTATAAAATTTTAACCACAGCTTGTTTACACCAAGGATAAGGTCTCCACAAAATTTAACCTCAAAACGCAAAAGCTTAAAATACCAAACGTGTCCGGTATTCATACAGGACGCTCCGGTATTTTCGACAGCCGTCGGGTAAATCATTTCGAAGGTCAAAACACGACCAAATTAACTCCGATTGACCTAAAATGTTATAGGGAGGTTCCTAGAAGTGTTGAGAACATATCTTCAAGACATCAACACCAAATTCTATGAAATCACTAATAAATCAAAAAGGGGAAGGAAAATCACCCATGAGGAACCCTAGAACAAGAATTGCTCAGATCTTAGATCTCGTGAGGAACTAGCCAATTTCCTTCGGTGGAAAGCTTGCACTCACGTCATAGTCAAAGCAAGAAAAACAAACCAAAATGGTCAATAATCCGCAAATAGAGCAAAGAACTAGAGGGGGAAAGTATGAACTCATGAGCAAACAAACCAAACAAATTAAGGACAAGTGGAACACGAAATTGATCCTTGGATTACTTCATGAGGTCCGGTAACAAGCCACTCCTATCAAATCAAAGCTATGGATGGTAAAAAGCTCAAGAACAAGAGAAACTCCTCTCTCTAACCCTAGCCTCCTCTCAACTCCACATAAATGAGAGTGACACCTCCAAGGATGGCTGCCCAACCAGCCCCCTTCACATATATATAGGCGCCTGTCAAAATACAAAAACACCCTTACATGAAGTACTTAATCCAAATACCCTCTAGCGGTAAAATCGTCCAAGTTTTTCTTTATTAATCCAATGGCCACCACGCCTTCCTCACTAGTAGCATTGCATCCATGCAATCTCTCCGATGCCACCACGTGTCGTCTATCCGCACTGGGATCGCCCCAGGTTTTGAGGCCCCAACACACGAAACAAGCCGCCGATGGTTTTGGGGCGAAACCAACAAACCTCTTCATGAGCAGCATAGCCCGTATGCATCCCCTGTTGATGATTTTGAGGCCAAACCACCAAACCGCCATGAGTAGCATAGCCCATATGCATCCCCTACCAGGTCATCTCGCACTTTTCGATGTCCCAAGTCTTAGCCACCATGGATAGCACCCGGTCGTCCAGTCCCTCAGTCCAAGCTTCATGTCCACCCTTCACCGCTCCTGTTCCATCAGCACGGCATGCCCTGCTTGACATTCTCCTGACCATCGCTACCACCTCTAGACTCCACAACTACACAACACAAAGCCAATAAACATGTTTTGACACATAACCCTATGCCCAGGATTAGAAGGAGCACCGATCAACGACCAACCACAAGTGTTGGACCTTGTTGACAATCGCTCATCACAAACAAAGATGCTACACAATGTCTATGGAAAGAGGCATGTGTTCGCAATCTCTCTCTTGATGAGTGCATTGTCAACACCAACACAAAGCCAGAGAAAACCCACTCAAATGACTGAAAGCCAAGGAAAAGCTCGAAACAGGTCACTTGTACTGAGCAAAACACGATCAAGAACTTGGTCCTCAAAGACATAAGCAATGGCTCAATGCAACCAAGTAGAGGTAAGAAATGGGCTTAACACCACTAGTGAAGTCAAAGCACTAGAAACAGCTACACCCTCCAGAAGAGGCAACGGCTTAACACATCTAGTAAAAGCATATCAATGCAACTCCCCCAGGGAAAATGCAATCTCACACATGAATGCACTCTAGATTTGTGAATCTTCTCCCCCTTGTTGGTAAGTGCACTTATCAAGTTTTAGGTTCAAAATTGCATCTCCCCCTCAAAACATGCTATGGATGCACAACATGCAAAATTGCACAGCTTTAGGGTTGTAGCAATCAGAATGACAAGATGCTCTAACTGGTGCTACCCTGTGTGTAAGCAAAAATTACAAGTGCTAGCAAATGCTCAAGTTGATCATATGAGACGAAATATGGCATTTAAGCAATCTAAGCAATCTTAAGCAAGTCATAAAAGGGTTTCACCACCAAATGTAGCTCCTAGCATATGCAAGTAGGAAATCATTCTACTGCTAACACAAGTATACCAAATGAACTAGCCCATACAACGTTCATACATCATGTCAACAGATTAAACCAACCCTTGTGTATTTCAAATTTTTAACTTTTTGGAGTTTGCAATGGTACACAAGTAGTTAGCAAGACAAGTGTATGTGAAAGGCATCAAAACTATCATGCCACAAACGGTGAACCATGCCAAGCCAAAGAGCCTAAGTGCAATGGAAAGCAGTCTCAATACCTTGGCGTGGGATAGTAAAGAGCCAATCCAATTTTTTATCACTTAACTTGAATTTTAGCATTTTAGCACAAGTTGTTCAAGTTTTATCCAAGGCAAGTGTATGACTCAAGAAACATAAGACATAGCAACTGAGCATACCAAGAAAGCATAAATAGTCTCAACACATCCTACACATGCTAGTTGCAAAACTCAGGGGCGAACATTTTTAGATTTCATCATTTGTTAATCATGTTCACAAAATTTCAAAATCAGCTTAGCTCATAACATGTGTCAAGTGATCAAAGAGAGCCTAAGCGATTAACATCATCATTTACATACAAGACATACCAAAAAGAGCATAGTCTCATTCTCATGAAGCCCTAAAAATGCTCTACCATACATGATGAGATGCAGTGCAATATGATACAAAAACAAAAGCAAAAGAAAGTAAAAGAAAGAAGAAGCAAAGACTACTATACAAGAACCAAACCTTCCCACATCTAAAATGGGAAGCAAACACCCAACTCCCCTCACAAGAGATTGAACTGGGCAATGTTAAGGGGTTTGCTGAAAATGTCCGCAATTTGGTTTTGGGTGCGGATATGTTGCAGGTCTATGTTTCCCTTCTCCTGGTGATCTCTCAGAAAGTGGTATTTCACCTCAATGTGTTTGGTTCTGGAGTGGAGAACTAGGTTTTTGGCAATGCTTATGGCACTAGTGCTATCACAGAAAAGAGGTGATTTGGTGAAGTTTAGGCCATAGTCTCTCATGGTGGCTACTATCCAAAGCAGCAGCAGCAGCAACAACATACTCAGCCTCATAATTGGAATGGGCAATGGTTGACTGCTTGCGAGAGGACCAAGAGACAAGCGAAATGCCTAAAAACCTAGAGGTGGACTTTCTCTCAATTCGACAACCATCATAATCAGCATCAGAGAATCTAGAGAGAGTCAAAGAAGTCAAGTTCCAAAGACCAAACTCGAGAGTGAAATGGAGATACCTCAAGATTCGCTTGACGGCTTGACAATGAGACATGCACAGTGAAAGACTGGAAATGCGCACAGAGGCAGACTGCGAACTGAATGTCCGATCTCATCGCCGTCAGTTATAGCAGCGACCCAATCACACTTCGATACTCCTTCTCCTTCCTTATCAGCATCGGGTGCTTCCTCAGGTGCAGTTGGCACAAGCTAAGAAAGCTGCTCAAACAGCCCCTAAGTAGTTGAAGAATTGGGACTGTGAGCCAAAGTCGACGTCACATGGTCGATAGGGGCAGCCAGTGGAGTCGGCTCAGGAGCACCCCAATCAACATCTTCCTTTTCCTCCTCCACAAAGATGCTCTTGACATACTCTCGATCTCCTACACACTCAAAGACAGGGGTCGTACAAGGCATAGGTTCATTGAAAGTGACCTCACAGGTCTCCATCATCCGGTTAGTTTCAAGGTCAAAGACATAATATGCATGAGAGTGATTAACATAACCAAGAAGAATGCCGTTAGAAGACTTGGACTCATGAAGCATGTGGGAAGGTTCAAAACAAATCCTTGGAAACAACCAAAAAGGACCCAAAACATGATACCACTTGAAGGAACAAAACTAGTGATACCAAGAAAGCTCCTTGATGAATTGAGAAGACAAGATCTAACCACAAGGAGAAGGTTCAAGCCAAGCATCAATAAAGCATAGAAGAACCAACTCCCCCTCAAAAAAAGTTGAGCTCCCCCTAAGTCAAAGAACCAAGCAAAAGAAAGACAAGAAGACTAAAAAGCACAAAGGCACAGGAAAAGCTCCAACACAAAATGGAGGAAAAACTCAAAGAAGCCGAAAAGAAAACAACCCCAAAACATGCCAAGCCCAAAAACAACTAAAATGTCAACACATGTTACGATACTCAATAATAATATGAATGATAATATCAAAATGGTAACATGATATTTAGATGGCTAAAGCTTGGGCTAGCAAATCATGTCAACAGGATATATGTAAATATACAAAATCTAACTAAAATGATACCTATGAACATCATACCAATAATAGAATTTAAGAAAATGGTAATGCATGGCAAAATGTTCAAGATGATCATACACTAACAAAAAAAGTAGCTATCCCACAAGACGTACACAAGACTAGCAGGGGATATGATACACAAGATAAAACAAGCTAGATTAGATAAAAAAGCATGAATAATTATAATACATGCAAGAACTATACAAGAGAGCACATGAATAACTATCTCATACCACAAGTTGCAAAACACGAATATACAAGGTATGAGTGTATATGATAGCTCACAAACTGTATGTAGGCACCACAATAAAGCACGTGCCTCTTAGAGGCCATCAAAGTGGGTGAGGAGAACCAACAAGTCTTGATTGCACCATACAAATTGTCAAGATCTAGCAAGCCCATGTTCTCCACCCCATGTCTTCATACCTACACATGAGTGGACAAGGAAACCCGAGTCTTGGTTCCTGAAGGATTAGCAAGCATATACTTAGGAACCCAATACTTGGTCACATGCCTAAAAAATGTACTCCACTTATCATGTGGGTTAGCATGATGCAAATGTTGGTTCAAAAGAGTTTTAGAGTCATCCCTAGAGGCATTCCTCAAAGGACATCCCGAGAAGAAACTTGACGAGATCCAGAGCAAAGAAGCAAGCATCTCCCAAGGTCTTGTGAGAAGAACCAATAGAAGCATCATAAGAGGCATGTTGTGGACACCCTAGAAGCATGTCCACAATCATGTCCTAACCCATTAGAGAAGGAGTCATAAAATCCATTGATAAAAGGAGGTTTCTTTCTAGGCTCACAAGTGTTCATACCATGAGAAGGGTAATGAACTATCAAAGGCCTAGAAGAGTGAGCTCTCCGCACGTGCTAGGCATGAGGATAGCAAAAGCTCTCTTTATGCCCATCTCTCCCATAAAGAGAGCAATGCTACAAAGCCCTATTGGAAGACACACCACTCTCTATCAAGTGAGAAGTCACTTGGGACTTAGAACATGAGGCATCAATGTTTAACTTAGCACCAACACCAGGAGCACACATTCCATGAGAAGGGCCACATGGCTTCCTTAAAGTCTTAGCTTGAACACGTTGCTCTTGTTTGATGCAACAAAATCAAAAATCGAATAAATGTCCATCTTTCTTGCAAAAGGTGCAATGGAAGATTGGTTTGGGAACATGAGTTCCAAAAATTTGAGAAGCATCATTGCCATCAGAAATCCCTTGGACATCACTCGAAGAAGAAATAAGCTCAGGACTAGCTATGGAAGAGCTATCCAAAGCCTTAGCACATGTGCTATCATCCAAAGACTCACGCGCAACACAGGAACTCAACTCCGGTTGCAAAGAAGCATTTTTTTGAAGCAACAACATCAAAGTTGCAAGAATCATGAGACTCTAAAGACTTAGCACAAAGACTCATCTCATTGTGTTCAACCAACTTGGTGCTCACATCATCACACATTTGTTTCAAAGCCAAAACTTCATTTTCCAAATCAATGCAAGAAGTGCAAATGAGACTAGTGGAAGAAACAACTTCATTCACATCATGCAAAGCATCATGATTAACAGATAAAGTGAGGCAAGCATCATCAATAATTTTCAGAGAGCATAAACAACAAGGCCTAGAATTTATCTCATTAATTTTTGAACTATCATGCTTAAGTTCATCTACACATGTGGTGTGAGTCAATTTTAGTTCTTTAATTTCAACAAGCAAAGACTCACAAGAAACACATGGTAACGAAGCATTTGACTTGAGTAAAGCAAGTTCATCTCTAGCACAATCAAGATCCTTGCACAAAGTTTTGCAAGCAAAGCAAGGCAAGTCAATTACTTCATTAAGGCTCTCTAAAAGAATCATTTTGTGCCTAAGTTCTCTTTTCAACTTCTCATGATCTAGGCACAAGCAATCACAAGAGCTACAAGGCAAAGACATACTAGACATGCAAGAAGTAGAAGCAGTCTCACTATCAAGCCTAGACATGTCCAACTACTTCTTAAACTCAACAAGCAACTCGCCATGAGCACAAAGATGAGTGAACAAACCAACTATACCTTGGGCAAGTCTACCTCGACTCATCTTGAGAAGCTTAGGAAGAGGATCTTCTCCTTTGTTCGTCCCATCGATCAAAAGCTTCATTAATGCCATCGCTTAATCATCTTTGCCAAGCTCCGCATGCATCTTCCGCCACTTGTGGTCATCCTCATCAGCATATACATCATTCAAACCTGAGGACAAAGATACATAAGAAGAAGAGCTTGGTGCCATATCTCAAAGCACCATTAGTGTTAGTAGAGAAAGCTCAAAGCTTGACAAGAAAGTCAAAAGCTAATTTAACACTAACATGAAGTCGCCTTCGTGGGTCACGGACCGATTAAGGTGGAGTGTTCCTTAACTGGCTCTGATACCAATTGAAAGACCACAAACGGCGACCAGAGGGGTAGGGTGAATGGGAGCTGCAAAAATTTCTTTTCAAATATTTGGGCCACTGTCCCAACTTCACTACCAAACAAGAAAAGCTAACACTGTGATGTCCATGACCCAAAAGAGGGGGTGGATGTGCCATAGGAACGCAGCGGGACACTACAAAGCAAGCGGAATGAAGATCGGAGTTCAAACACTCAAGAACTGCAACACAGAATTAGCATAGAGAGCTTGCATAAGAAAATTCCCAAAAGATCGAAGTTCAAACACTCAAGAAGGTCTCAAAAATTTTTAGCTCAAAATACCGGACATGTCCGGGTTGCATACCGGACGCGTTCGGTATTTTCAGCACAGACAGCCACATAAGAAATATTAAAAAATCTATCCAAACGGTGTCAAAAAATTATAATATTTTAACCATAGATTGCTGACACCGTGGAGAAGGTCTCAAAACTCCAAAGTTTAAAATACCAGACGTGTCCAGTATTCATACTAGACGCATCAGGTATTTTCGGCAGCCCTCGGGTAAATCACTTCCAAAGTCAAAACTTGACCAAATCAACTCCGATTGATCTGAAATCTTGCAAGGAGGTTCCTAGGAGTGTTGAGAAGATATATTCAAGACATCAACACCCAATTCCAAGAAATCACCATGAAATCAAAAATGGGAAGGAAAATCACCCATGAGGAACCCTAGAACAAGAATTGCTTGGATTTTTGATCTCGTGAGGAACTAGCCAATTTCCTTTGGTGGAAACCTTGCACTCATATCATAGATCAAATCAACATAAGAAAAACGAACCAAAACAGTTAAGAATTCACAAATCGAGTAAAGAACTAGAGGATGAAATTATGAACTCGTGAGCAAACAAACCAAACAAACTAGAACAGCTCAGATTTAGAGTGGAGGACAAGGAATAGGAAATTGATCCTTGGATTACTTCATGAGGTCTAGTTACAAGCCACTCCTAGCAAATCAAAGCTATGGATTGCAAAAAGCTCAAGATCAAGAGCCACTCCTCTCTTTAACCCTAGCCTCCTCTCAACTCCACACAAATGAGAGTGACACCTTCAAGGATGGCTGCCCAACCAATCCCCTTCATAGATATATAGGCACCTGTCAAAAGACAAAAAAAACACCCTTAAAAGAAGTACTCAGCACAAATACCCTCTAGGGGTAAAATTGCACAAGTTTTTCTTTGACAATCCGACGGCCACCACGCCTTCCTCACCAGTAGCCTTGCATCCACGCAATCTCCCTGATGCCGCCACATGTCATCCGTCCGCACCAGGACTGCCCCGGGTTTTGAGGCCCAAACCCGTGAAACTCGCTACCGATGGCTTTAAGGCAAAACCACCAAACCTCTTCTCTGCGAGCAGCGTAGCCCGTACGCATCCCCCACTGATGGTTTTTGTTGATGAAATCTGGAAGACTGTCCACCACAGGGGGTGCCCTTAGTGGTTATTTTGGAGGAGGCGAGCTAACAGAACTAGCAATCGAGTGTGATGCAAGACAAACACCAGGGTTTATCCAGGTTCGCGCTATGGATTGTGTAATACCCTATGTCCTGTGTCTTTGTGGATTGTATTGCCTTATGAGAGCGTGAGTTGTAGGGGTACCCCTGCCCGCCTTATATAGTTGGGGAATAGGGTTATAGATCCTAAGTTTATGGTTTGGGATGATTACAATCATATATATTTGAGCAGATACACAGGAATCCTATCCTCTAGAGTGCCTTACACACCAAGGCGCCTCCAAATTCCCGAGCAGTGCGCCGACCACGCTTGGTGACGTCTTCTCGGGCATGAACTGGTCATTCCGGGCCTCCAGGAAGTGTGCCCCATAGATAGCTGTGAGGGTATAGGGGTTAATACACCCATAGCTAGTCCCCGAGCATTATGAATCTTTAGGAGAATGTCGTCTTGACCTTGATCGAGCAATGAGGCTTGACACTCCATGATACCGATTAGTAACTCCATCATGATGGTGCACACCAAAAGATACATGATGCTCTTGAAGAAAAAGAAAAATGAATTCCACATCATGATGATGTGGTCGCACATTAACACGTAGTGTTACAGCCACTGTAATGTTAACATGAGCCATCCTCCAGAGAACTATGATCAATAGGACCAAGTCACCGTCAGGTGACGTGGTCCCATGTAGTCTCCAAGGTTGATAGAAGATGAATATGTTGTATCAAGCTTTTGAAATGATAAAGGAAAAACTACTCGCTGATCAATAGGACCGAGCTCCCAGCACTAACGCATGGGAGACCAAACTCGCGGCTCCATGGGGCCTGATCCATCGACTAGCCTGCCTAATGATCAATAAGAGTTGTCTGGCCGAGTCCTTAGCTCAAATGCATGGAAGGACATGTGGCAATAGGAGGCCTGAGCTGTCGACTAGTCTGCTGATGGAAAGATGTGCGTGGTCTGGCCAAGTGGTCTAGCCAAGTCCCCAGCTCTGAAGTGTCAAAGGACATGTGGCAACAGGAGGCCTGAGCCATCAACTGGTCTGCCACTAGAAAGACATGTGTGGTCTGGCCAAGTGGTCTAGCTAGGTCCCCAGCTCTGAAGCGTGGAAGGACACGTGGCAAAAGGAGGCCTGAGCTGTTGAATGGTGTTGATGCTAATTAACTCCAATTATAAATTGTCAACTTATGCATGGGACTGCCTAAAAAGAAACAAAGAATGTAGTTATAGGGTTTTATTCTAACGAAGTTCC
>DXKC01013711.1:0-13525 GCA_031170775.1 Cymbopogon citratus
AGCTGAATCGAAATGGCTAAGGTCGCGATCCAAATGCCGACCGTAGACCGAGTCGGCAGACAGAACGTGTCTGGGAGCTTCGCTCTGGGAAATTTGATGTTCCAAGTCAATTATATTGAACAATTTCAGGCTAATGGCTTATCAGCTGCCAAACACTGTACACGGAATCAATAGTGCAGGCAAGGTACATACACGGAAACACGGATACACTACCCAATTCATGAATGTACGTGGGATACAGGCTACAGCGACACCGGAGAGGCTACAAGAGCATGGCTGCGATGGCTAGCAGCGAGGAGCCGGCGCACGCCGTCCAGGTGCCGCCGCTGAGGCCGCGAGGGCAGCCGCTGCGGGTGGAGTTTCCGCTGCCTCTGGCGCCGCTGCCGACGTAGGTGTTGCGGAACCCCCTGCCGCCGCCTCCGCGCCTCCCTTCCGTGACGCCGACTAGGCTCGCGGCGCACAGCAGCAGGGCGAGGAGCGCGCACAGAGACATGAACCGCCTCATCTTCGCCTAGCTAGTGTCTGAGCTGGTGCTGGCCACAAGGAAACGGCTTTGTTGTGATTGGTGAATGTCTGAATGATTTCTCTTTTACAAGTAATATATGGAAGACGGCTGGGTCTATTTATATATGCATGATGATCCGGAGCTGGCCATTCCTCATCTGCTCACCATTGACCAAGTAGTAGACTGTATGTAGACCACACACACGGGTTCTGAGCACAAGACAACACGGTGGTTGGATATCCATGTCTGGAAAGGAACTGCATACGTATACATTACAAATTTTGGTTCTAAAATTGGGCATGGAGCACGACTGCACGTGTGGCATCATTTTTTTTGACCAACTCACGCAGTGAGAGTTGCAGTATTGTTGTTTTCCTCCATCTCATACTGAAAGTTGTAGCAAGTCGTTTACCCTAACTAGGTCAAGGCTTGCGAATGAGATGCCTTTAGTGTGGTGTTGGTGGCACGGCGCAAGGAGAGCGAAAGTGGGGAGGGTCACCAAGGTGTGGGTGAAGCCGCATCAAACGAGATCACACGGAGTATCATCCCTTGCGCGGAGTTAGAGCTATTTTGGCGCAGAGATAAAACACTGAAAATTGGTTACGTCTGTAGGGCCAGCTCCGGTTCCCTATGGTGGAGCACCTCGCAAGGAGCCGCACCAAATGTGTCCTGCATAGAAAGATGGAGAAAGATAAACAATGCTACACATTATTAGAAGTGTTGGATGATTTTTTTTTTTAAAAAATTCAATCCGTGGTGGCTAGACAGCCCGGGTATTTCCCACTTAAAAACTATCTTCTCACGTGGATCGAGAAAACCCCGTACCCCTGTCCTATCCATACACAGCGGCACCGCAGCTCCGTGCCTCCGTGAGATGACCGGCTACCGACATGTGCTTTGTACGTGGGGCAGATGAGGGAGTTTTTTTACCTCGCTCGTGGAAAATACCTAAAAACAGCACACGTGACTTGGAGCTCGAACCTGCAGCGCGAGGGTGTCAATAAAAGTGCTAACATAACTGAATATAGTTTATGTTACAGATCAAACATACTAAAACTTATGAATAAGAATTGCTCTACAATAATCATATTTTTTTTTGCAATTCAATCAGCTACTTTAAACATATCTTTTGTGCTTTTTTTTTCAAATCCAAAAGTCCAGAATCCTCCTATAAATTAGTGAATTAGGAAGCGATAGTCAACGAGCACACACAGATTCTTGGATTGACTCGTAGTTTGGGACGAAAGAAATACAAGAAAAAAAGTTAAAAAAAACTATCGTTTCTCTTTTTTTTGTCACATTGTGTTTTGTGTGTGCATATATTGATCGATAGAACAATTCCATAACAAAAGGGAGCAATGTTAAAATATGCTTGTTGGAAACCGTATAGGCAATAATCATTGTTGTTTTGTTGACTTTTGGATAGCCGCCTGCAGCCTCCAAGTCCAAGGTGTCGCCGATTTTTATTTAGCACGTAGGCTGAATCGACGTGGCTAGTTTTTTTTTTTAAAGGAGCGGTAAAAGCTTTGCCGCTATTTTTATTAGACGATATAAATAAAAAAGGACTGTACAAAACTGCTTACAACAAGCTGAAAAAAACCGCTACGCTATCCGATCGACGTGGCTAGGTCGCGATCCAAATGCAGGCAAAACAGAACGTGTCTGGGAGCTTTCGCTAGGAAGATCTAGTGCTGGGAAATTTATATTCAGAGTCAATTAAATTGGATAATTACACGCTAATGGCTTATCAAGCCGCCAAACATATACACGGAATCAACAGTGCAGGCAAGGCACATACACGGATGCACCACCCAATTCATGAACGTACGTCGATACAATACAGCGAGAACAGAGTCTACAAGAGCATGGCCGCGATGGCCAGCAGCGAGGAGCCGGCGCACGCCGTCCAGGTGCCGCCGCTGAGGCCCTGAGGGCAAGCCGCTGGCGGTGGAGTTTCCCCTGCGGAACCCCTTGCTGCCGCCGCGCCTCCCTTCCGTGACACCGACGAGGCTCTCGGCGCAGAGCAGCAAGACGAGAAGCGCGCACAAAGACATGAACGGCCTCATCTTCGCCTAGCTAGTTTTGTCTCTGAGAGTTGGATCAGGTGGTGCTGGCTACAGGAAACGGCTTTGTTGTGTTTGGTGAATGTCTGAATGATTTCTTCTCTCTCTTTTTCCAGTGATATATGGAACACGCCTAGGTCCCTATTTATGCATGATGATCCGGAGCTGAACCGTTCCTGAGACCTGCTTACCAAGTTACCAGTGACCAAGTAGTAGAGTGTAGACCACACACATGGGCCGGTTCTAAGCACAAGACAACACGGTAGTTGGATATCCATGTCTAAAAACGAAATGCATATAATTTTTCGCGAACGGATTTAGAGCTGGTGTTTCATTAATTTTTGGAAAGGGCGACAAAAGCTTTGCCGCGTTTTATATTAGACGATGAAAAAAAGAAAAAGGGTATTTACAGTGTTAATTACAACTCAGGGAAGACCGGTAACCACTGCTACCAACGACATAGCGACCATCTCCCACAAAAAGAAAAAATGGGAGGCACCAAAAACAACTACAAGATCCGAAATACAAGTTAGAGAAAAAAGCTACTAAGTATCTTCCTGTACCCTTGGCGTCATAGCCATCTGATACTGCATGATGTCCTCTTTGCATAACGCAGCGACTTGGAATGGGTTAAGTGCCTTCTGTTGGAACTGCCGCCTATTTCTCTCCTTCCACACGTTCCACCAGAGATAGATGAAAATCCCGTCGATATCTCTTCGCTGATTCTTTGGAATTCTCCGTCTACAACGCCACCAGTAATTATGTATTGAGCCAGCTATGTTCACCGTCTCCAATGTGGACAATTGAAACCACTGTCGGATAATCTTCCAAACTTCCTTTGCAAATGGGCAGTCTTTGCATAAGTGTGTAGGCGTTTCCAACTCAATCTCACACAGTCTACAGTCGGTTTCATCTGTCCATCCTCTCTTAATTAGATTGTTAGCGGTGAGAATCTTCTTATGCAGAAGAGTCCAAGCGAAGAAGCGGCATTTAGATTCCGCTTTTGCTTTCCAAATAGGTGTAACTCTTATCTTGGTGAACCGTCCTTTAAACTGCGCCGTGTAGGCACTCTTGGTTGAGTACTCTCCGTTGGCTGTCCATCTCCATATAATGTCATCCTCCATTGCTTCATTGGTTTGGACTGCTTCCAAAGACTCCCATAGATTTATGAATTCTGTTACCTCTGTTTGCGATGAAAGCGGGTAGATATAATCCATCCATTTGTTGTCGGTCAGTCCCTGGTGGACGGTGAACTTCTTCCTCTTTGACTTAGTGTATAGTGAGGGCGCAATTGCTTGGGCTGTGGATCCATTTAGCCATGATGATGTCCAGAATTTAGCTTTCCTCCCGTTTCCAACAATGACTTTTGTTGATGCGTTAAAGAGGTCCATATCAACTTTATCGCAGGGCACCTCAAGATTACTCCACTCCCTCTCTGGTTGTTTCCATTGGAACCATAACCACCTCAACCGCAAAGCTCTTGTGAAACGTTCTAGGTCTAAAATTCCCAAGCCACCCAAGTTTTTGGGCGAGCAAGTTTTTGGCCAATTGAGTAACGAGTGGCCTCCGCAAACTTTATCCGGGGTCTCTCCTCTCCAAAGGAAACTTCGCCGAATTTGATCTATTTTTTTGATTAGCCACTTTTGTGCTTGGAAGACAGTGAAATGATATATAGGGAGCGAGGAAAGCACTGTTTTCACCAACAACTCCCTTCCCGACGACGATAGGAATTTTCCTTTCCACCCCGGCAACCTTGCCCCTATTTTGTCAATAAGGGGTTGAACTTCTATCTTCCTCAACTTTCTTGTGTGGAGCGGCAGCCCCAAGTATTTTCCGGGGAAGCCGCTAATCTTGCCCGGGAAATTTTGAATCAAAGCTTGTGTTTGCTCCTGCTCCAATCTGATCGGATAAATTGTTGTCTTGTTCAAATTCACCTTTAGGCCTGAGCACTCCCCAAAAAATAGCAGCAGGTCCTGGAGGTGAGACAGGTCCCGTGCATTAGGTCTCACAAAAATAGCAGCATCGTCAGCGTACAAAGAGCACCGTAAGTTTGCCGTCTTGGGGAGGACCGGTTGGAACAGCCCATGTTGGGATGCCTTTTCTATAATCCGTTGTAGGGGGTCGATCGCCAGGATAAATAACAGGGGCGATAGAGGATCGCCCTGCCTGAGTCCGCGAGCATGAGGAATGTTTGGCGTCGGTGTTCCATTGATCAATACTTTGGAGGAGGAGGTTCGGAGGAGGTCCGATATCCAGTCTCGCCATTTGGTGCTGAAACCCAGCGCCTCCAAGACCTCTAAAAGGTACTGCCAACCGACTGTGTCAAAAGCTTTGGAGATATCCAACTTGATGAACAAAGCAGGCTGTTTCTTCTTATGGAGAAGTTGTATGACCCGCTGTACATATAAAAAATTGTCATGAATGCATCTCCGCTTGATAAAAGCATTTTGCGCGTGTGAGACTAGTTCATTCATATGCGGTGCCAGTCTGTTCGCAAGTATTTTGGTAATGATCTTGACTATGCTGTTGATCAGGCTTATAGGCCTATAATCAGAGATCGCCACGGGTTCATTACTTTTTGGGACCAGCACGATGTTAGCTTCGTTGAGTAGATGCATCTTTGAGGTCCTATGGCTGTAGAACCCCATTATTGCTTCTAGGAGGTCCACTTTTATGATGTCCCAACATGTTTTGTAGAATAAACCGATATATCCATCCGGACCCGGAGCTTTTTCCGCTGGTAGGTCTTTGATCGTATTAAACAGCTCTGTCTCAGTGAAAGGCATGTCAAGATCCTCTAGGTTATGGCGCGCATAGCCCAACTCTTCCCAGTCCAACCTCCTTGTTCTCATGGTGATCCCACCTACTGTTCTAGTAAAGAAATCTCTGGCAACCTGCAATTTATCTTCCTGTGAGACTGCTGTTCGCCCCTCATTGTGTAACGAGGTAACATAGTTCTTTTTCCTCCTGATGCTTGCATGTAGATGGAACAGACGTGTATTTGCATCCCCTTTTCTAATCCAGGTGAGCCGTGAGTGTTGCCGTGCTCTTGCTTTTTGGATTGCAGCTAATCCAAGCGACTTCGCCTTGAGGTATTTTTTGAACTGCAACTCATCTGCCGAAAGTGGACGCCTTTCCTGGGCCTTCTCGATCTCTAATAGTATGGTCTCTACCAGCGCTGATCGTAATCTCCATTCGCTGAATTGGGCTCGCCTCCATATCTTGAGTGCTCTCGCTACCCTCAATAGCTTTACATGCATGCGCAGTAGTGCATTTTGGGTGTTAACAGGCTGCTCCCAAGCTTCATTGACGGTATCAAAAAAACCTGGCATGTTTACCCAGAATGCCTCAAAACGAAAGCCTCTGTAGAAATCCCAGGTCGTGTCGCCTTGTAACAGAAGAGGACAGTGGTCAGAACCTAGCGATGCAAGAGCTTGTAAATCCGTTCTTGGGAATAACTCTAACGTGTTTCATTAAGATGAAAGGTATTTTTTTAACAACCGGAAACAGATAGACATATATACATTACTAGTTTTGGTTCTAAAATTTGGCATGAACACGGTTGCACCTGTTGCATATATACATTTTTTAGAGAAAGTACCTGATGCATTGACCATCAAGTTGCAGCAAGTCGTTTACCCTTTCTACTGCTACTGAAGACAAAGATTTCTTTTTCCAGAATCCAGAACAACAGTTTGCAGACTGAATATATATAGGCTAAGGCATATCAAATGAATTGGACTGCAATATAAATAAATAAATACTCCAGCATTCGTGAATCATGATAGCGAAGTTCCCTGATACGTTTGCTACTGCCGACTCGGTCTACGTGCCCGTGTGGCCAAGTACGTCGATTGTTAGCTGACAGCTTCACACTGAAGCCGCTCGTGGATTGCCGACTTTACAACGCTGTCCAAGCTTGGATTTGCTCCGCCCACCGGTGCACATTGCTAGACTGAAACTAGCATTCTCTACCAGCATTTCAGTAATTCAGTTCTCTCCAAGATAAGGTCAAAGGCAAACGAAAGCCCACCTAGATCTTTTGGCCCCCGCGTCGCTCCTCACACGGGGCAACACGGACGGTGGAACAACCTCTGTGCCTTCGCCCTCTCCACTCCTCTCGCGCCACGCTCTCGCCAGAGTGGTCCGCCGGCAGGGCTGCGCGGTCTATCGGGGTGGCGGGGGCGGGGCTTCTCCGATGGTGGTAGGGGTAGGGTGGCGTGGCACTCCATGGCGACGGTCGGCGGCGGGCCGGTCAGATCAGGCGACGGCGAGGCCATGGCCAGCCTCGGTTTTGGAGTGCACGGTGTATCGGAGGTGGCTGGTGGTGGGATCGCCCCATGGCGGTGGGTTCCAGTTGTCGTCCTTATTAGGATATCATGTGATATTGACACATCCTGGTTTATAAGGTCGTGCATTCTGCAAGACTAAGATAACTGCAACCTACATAGACTAGGGCTTTCTTTTTTGGGCTATACTAGTATTATTTTAGATTTTAGCTCAAAAGCAGATTTTCTAGCTTCTGCCTCTAACTGTTGTTGACTTCTGGTTTATCGATTTTTATAATAAATTTTAGCTACTCAGCACAAAAAACTAGAAAAGTCATTTAGAACATACTTTTATTTTTTTTAGTTTATTTTCTCATATGCTAGCCCTCTATCCTTTTGAAAACTAGCTCAACAGCCTTTTGTTTTAGCTTCTGATTTCTCATAACTAGCATTAGTAGCAAAAAAAAAAAAAAATGGCGGGATGCATGTATTCAGTTTGCCATGGACCCACATGTGTTTGGGTAAATTACAGTAAAATTTTAATTAAATTACACTCCAGTTCAACCTCAACACATGATTGGAAATAGAACCGTCCTTAAAAATTAAATTTTAGAGGCGGCTCAAAATATAATCGCCTCTAAGAATGCATTTTTACAGACGACTCATTTCGGACGTCAATAAAGACGCTGAAAATCAGGGTCGCTTTCATTGCTGAAAATCAATTTTAGTGATAATCCATGGTAGGGTCACCGCGTAGCGACATGGACCGGGGATGAATTAGTCATACTATCTTTTTCAGAAAGAATTAGTCAGATAATCCGTGGCCGGATCATCGTGCAGCGGTCATTGGCCGGGGATGAATTAATAATAAGATAATCAATCCATGCTCGATCCTCTGGATTTTGTTTTCGTGGGGCTCTGCAGACTGCTGCTGTCTGTACACATGCTCCTCACCTCACCTGCCCCCGTCCAGTTCAACTCTTCCTTTCCTACGTTGGCTAGCTCAAACCAGACACCAATCCGCGACGACCGCCTCTTATGCATAAACAAATTTCGCACGCGTCTTTCTATAATATTCCCGGGCTAATTCATACACACGCCTATAAATACATACATGCCCATTATCAGCACGATGAGCAGCAGTGCAAGATCGCACACAAAGAACATACAGAGATGGGGTTACATTCTTCCACGCGTGCCTCTGTAGCTTTGGCGATCCTGCTTTGCTTTTGCACACTATCATTGGGGGCGCATGGAAGATCGCGTAGCAGGGTAAGCAACTGATGTATATTCCTGCTCATACTAGTTTGTTTGTACTACCTAGTACCTAAACAGAGTGGATATCAAATTGGACTAATAAGTTTCTAAGCTCTTTTTTTTTTCTGATCCGGTCTTGTATAAATATGTTTGTAGCTTTATATCGTATACCTAGGCGATGTGAAACATGGACACCCCAACGATGTCATTGCTTCGCACCATGATCTACTCGCCGCTGTTCTCGGAAGGTAATTCTCTTGGGCTATAGCATTTGTCTTTTCATATTATAGCCACGCACGCACTATGGTTTTCTCAAACTACTTGCCATTGCTAATAAGAAGTTATCATTCTCTGTGCTGAATCAATTATCAGCAAGGAAGATTCTTTGGCCTCCATGACCCACAACTACAAGCACGGCTTCTCAGGCTTCGCTGCAATGCTTACTGAAGATCAAGCTCAACAGCTTGCAGGTAATGTCTTCATTAACAAATAACAACAGAATTAATTAATTAGTACGTATCTGGCGAAACCAGAGCATTTGCCCTTATGGTTATGGCTTTATCGACTAATGAATCAAACGACTCACGTAATATGAAATTTACAGAGTTTCCGGACGTCATTAGTGTCGAACCAAGCAGAACCTTCACTGCCGCTACCACTCGTAGCTGGGACTTCCTTGGCCTGAACTACAAGATGCCAAGTGAGATGCTCCGTGAAAGCAACCAAGGGGAGGATATAATCATCGGGGTTGTTGACACCGGTTAGTATGCATTAATTTTTATGCAGATCAATAATCTGAACGAACTTGGCCAGTTTTGTACGAACTGAAACAAATCTTTGTGAATCGATTACCGCAGGTATCTGGCCGGAATCGAGAAGCTTCAGCGACGAAGGGTATGGGCCGGTGCCGTCACGGTGGAAAGGCAAGTGCCAAGTCGGCCAGGGCTGGAACAGCAGCAACTGTAACCGCAAGATCATCGGCGCGCGCTTCTACAGCGCCGGGTTGCCCGAAGAGATCCTCAAGTCCGAGTACCTCTCGGCCCGGGACTACGACGGGCACGGCACCCACACGGCCTCCACCGCCGCTGGCTCGGTCGTCGAGCGTGCCGGCTTCCACGGCCTCGCGGCGGGCGCTGCGCGCGGCGGCGCGCCCCGCGCCCGCATCGCCATGTACAAGGCGCTCTGGGGAGCAGGCGGGGCTGGCACGAGTGCAACGGTGCTCGCGGCCATCGACGACGCGATACACGACGGGGTGGACGTGCTCTCGCTGTCGCTGGCTCATCCCGCGGAGAATTCGTTCGGCGCCCTGCACGCGGTGCAGAAGGGGATCACCGTCGTGTACGCGGCCGGGAACGACGGGCCTAGTCCCCAGACGGTTGAGAACACGGCTCCGTGGGTCATCACGGTTGCCGCGAGCAAGACTGATCGCTCGTTCCCGACGGTTATCACGCTGGGAAACAAGAAACAGATAGCGGTAAGAATACATACAAACTAAACGCCGACTTCTAAAGAATCAAAAGGCTGCCATGATCTTGTTTACCTAGAAGCAATGAAGCACATATATGTTAGTGTTACTGATCTTGAGTGGGGATTTTAATTTCAGGGACAATCTCTTTATTACCAAGGGAAGAACTCATCCAGGAGCAGTTTCAGAAGACTTGCCGATGGAGACCTGTATGCAAAGCCATTAATTAATTAATTAATTAATTTTACTTTATTTTCTGCTCCAGAAGTTCTAAATTGACATCAACTTAATTTGTGTCTCCTCTTAGATGCACGGCAGATGATTTAAACGGTACTGATATTAAAGGGAAAATCGTGCTTTGCGCAACCCAACATTCACCAACGACGACAGGCCCAAAAGCGTATTTTTCAGACGCGTTTCAAAACGTCGTCAACGGAGGGGGAACTGGACTTATTTTTGTTCAGTACACGATGGACATTCTGTCAGACCTGGGTGACTTTCCATATGTTTTGGTGGACATTGACACCGCTAAAAAGATCAAAAAGTATATCGGCTCCGCCAGGTACACCCCCTTAATTCCTGGATCCTCGTTAGCACGTTCAACCATGCACATTGCAAGCTACTGTAGATCAATTCTTTCTCAATCACATGGGCTAAGCCTTTCTCCGGTAAATTTCTGGTCGTTTCAAGCAGCTCACCGGTGGCAAAGAT
Source organism: Cymbopogon citratus (assembly GCA_031170775.1). Taxonomy (NCBI): domain Eukaryota; kingdom Viridiplantae; phylum Streptophyta; class Magnoliopsida; order Poales; family Poaceae; genus Cymbopogon; species Cymbopogon citratus. Next base: position 10,270 of record DXKC01013711.1, read on the forward strand.
TGAACCAGCACGCACCAGTACAGGTGCCCTGCTAGCCCCAAAAGTTGCATCATTCTCATCCAGAGGTCCATCACCCGACTATGCTGATATTATCAAGGTATACAAAGTCAAATGCTGCGTCTAACGTCTAACAGTCTGTAAGCACAAACAAGTCATCGCCTCTTGTCTCACAGTAGCGTTTGCTTCCTCCACAGCCTGACATAGCTGCACCTGGAGCCAACATCTTAGCAGCGCAAGGAAATTCATACAAGATTAAGTCCGGGACATCAATGGCTACCCCACATGTAGCTGGCATCGTCGCGCTGCTGAAAGCAATCCATCCAAATTGGTCTCCTGCTGCACTAAAATCTGCAATCATCACCACCGGTAATAAAACCAAACAATGCTTTAGAAGGTTATTTATTTTTTTAATTCATGACTAATGTACTAGGCAATTGTACATGTACTTACGTCTGTTTCGTTTTGCATGCTGAATAGCATCTGTAACCGATGAACATGGCATGCCGATACTGGCTGAAGGATTGCCTCGAAAGATTGCTGACCCATTTGATTATGGAGGTGGGCACATCAACCCTAACAGAGCAGCCGATCCTGGACTTATTTATGACATCAATCCAAAAGATTACAACTACTTCCTTGACTGCACCGTCAAAACATCCGTTAGCTGCAATGCAACATCGATACCTGGGTATTTCTTGAACCTGCCATCCATCTCAGCTCCAGATCTGAGGTATCCAACTACTGTGTGGAGAACCGTCACAAATGTAGGCGAGGTCAATGCAGTGTACAATGTTGCAATTGAGAACCCTGCTGGAATCAAGATCGAAGTTGAGCCGTCTGTTCTTGTGTTCAATACTACAAACAAAGTTCACACATTTCAAGTCAAGCTGTCACCTCTGTGGAGGTTACAAGGGGATTATACATTTGGAAGCATTACTTGGTATAATAACCAAAAGACAGTTCGGATTCCAGTAGCAGCCCGGATCACGATGTATGATTTATTTGCAGATGTTGCATAACTGCGGGAACCATTTATCCTGCATGGCATCGCTCATTATCTGAGTTTTTTTCGGGGCTGTAAAAAAAAAAAGACATGAAATTGTCGAGTTTCATAGTGGTTTATATTTGTTTTGCTTGTAGCCAAATAGGATATGTGTTGTCTATATCCGTTTGTTGTGTTATACACAACTCTGATAACTATGTCAACTTCATTTTGCTACTGCACTTTTCAATTGCTATTTTAGTAAATCTCTATATTTATCTATACCTACTAATAAAGAGAGAAAATTTTATTTCACCAATAAATCTGTCCACCCTATGTTAGGCATTTTATTATTGGACTGGAATCTGCCTCCTGGGCCTTTTGCTTCGGTGGACTATACCGAGTCGTTGCTTGCTTTTTTTTTTTGGGTAAAACAACTTATTTATTTATTTTTTTTGCTCCATGTACCGTGTTCCATTTGTTTTCCGGTTGGCCGTCTTTGGCTTTGTATCCATCATCTAGAGGTGCACAACATTGGAGGGTTTATAGTTTAGTACTAGGCCGGTTTGGTGCCTCGCCGCTCGATGTCGTGTGTGCGGCTCGTCTCGATCGAGACATCGCGAGTCGTAGTCTTCTTGATTGGCAGTAGATGACCACGATGTAACAGGAAAAAGAGCCACCGCATTGGGCGTAGTCGAAGCAAAGTCGCTGATCGTTTACTACATAGACACGTCGATGCTATTATGTTATATATGCAAACAATAGGTATATTATGGATGTCATGGTCTTCAAAATTTTATATAGAAGAGGTAAACATAAATATTTATTTAGAATTTTGTCATGGTGCTTTAATAAATATTTAATGGATTTTTTTGTGCGTTAAGTTTTTCCGGTGCAACGCACGGGCATATTTGCTAGTACATACTAAAGTCAATAGTGCTTCTTTTATTTCAAAAATTGAGGGTAAAGAAGCACATTTGGTCACAATTGCAAGAAGGTTATTATAGAGAAAAAAATTACAATTTGTATGTTTTTTCGTTTCCCTCGTCTAATAAAAAACCGGCAAAAGCTTTTTGCCGCCTTTCTTAAAAAAAGCTGCCTTCTTGGTGACAGTCTTGCTCGGCTCATAGACGGCCGGTGTCACTACCGGAAAAACGTACTTTGCCGACGGTTTTTTTTACCGACGGCCAAGGAATAAGCCGTCGGCAAAGGAGCTCATTGTCGACGGCCAAACCAAGCCGTCGGCAAAGAATTCTTTGCCGACGGCCGGGCTGCCGGCAAAGACAAGCCGTCGGCAAAGATTTTCTTTGCTGACAGCCGGGCCGCCGGCAAAGAAAAGCCGTTGGCAAAGTTCCTCTTTGCCGACGGCCAGGCTCTCGGCAAAGAATAGCTGTCGGCAAAGGGGGCCCAGCCCGAACGGCAGCCGACGCCGTCCCCTTTGCCGACAGCCCAGACGTCAGGCCGTCGGCAAAGGTGTAGACTTTGCCGACGGCCATGGTTGTCAGCAAAGGCCTGCCACGTGGCGGCCTCACAGCCGGCCAGGGCCACGGCCTTTGCCGACGGCCATGTGGCCCGGCCGTCGGCAAAGGGTCTTTGCCGAGGGCCATATCAGGCTGTCGGCAAAGAATGGTTTTTTTTGTTTTTTGTTCCCATTTTTTTCTGGTGCCTTCCTACAACAAATACATCCTAAGTTTAAAAGTTGGAATAATTTTGAATTTTTTGATATATTTGGTTAATTTTTTTGTTTCTTTGAATTTTTTCCGCCAACTCCAAATTTGAACTGCAGATACATGAAATAATGGAGTTTGTTGATTCGAAAAAGAATATTCATGATGTTCGGAGTATATTGAGGCCGTATCCAGGGCCTCACATAAAATTACGACCATGTTGGTGTCGTAGCACGATGAGTTACGTGCACGGAAAGTGTTTTTAAATTATATAAAATCCAAACGAAGGCCAAAATTGACGAGTTGTGTTGTCATCATATGTGAAGACTGTGGTAAAAATTTAAAAAAGTTCCGAATAAGTTGTGAGGTCGGATATCCAAAACCCAGACATCTCCACATGTGGTGCCGCCACGTGGCCGGCCTTTGCCAACTTTTGAACTTAGGATGTAGTAAAAAAACTCAAAATTATCCCAACTTTTGAACTTAGGATGTATTTGTTGTAGGAAGGCACCAGTAAAAAAATAGGAAAGAAAAAACAAAAAAAACCATTCTTTGCCGATGGCCTGATATGGCCCTCGGCAAAGACCCTTTGCCGACGGCCGGGCCA
>DXKC01013712.1:0-15855 GCA_031170775.1 Cymbopogon citratus
CTCCACCTCCACTCGATCCCCACCTCCTCCTGTGAGAGACCGGCGGCGGCGTCGCCCTCTGGATCTGGTAGGGCGTAGCGGCCGGCGCGCTCTTCCGTCGTAGCTGGGACTCCGGGAGGCGGTGGTCCTCTTCCTCGACTAAGCCGGCGGTGCGTGTCGGTCCTCTCCGTCAGGATCTGCTTCTTCTCCATTCGGATCTGCTTCCTCTGCTCCGGATCTTGTTCCCCTCCTGCCGGATCTGCTTCCTTTACGCCGTTTCGTTCTTCCTCCATCGACCTCCCCGAGGTGAAATCATTTTTACCTCTATGCCGCTGGTAGATGCTATGGTTTGATAATTATGGTTGGTTAGGGTTTGGATTTGGTACTTGTTATGCTGGTACATGCATGGTCGATTATGTTGGCATGCTGTCACTGGGAGACATATCATTGATGCAGCCGTGACTTGTTATGGTTTATTCATGCTTTGGATTATGGATTATGCTGTGTTATGGTCGATCATGATGTACATGTGCCACTGGGAGGCATTTCATTGATGCAGCTGTGACTTGTTATGGTTTATTCATGCTTTGGATTATGGATTATGCTATGTTATTTATGGTCGATGATGATGTACTTGTGTCACTGGGAAGCACTTCGATGCAGCCGTGACAACTATTTTTATCATGCATTGTTTAATAACCAAGCTGATGCCTACCAGGGTCAATTAAAATTGTTTGTCTACAATTGTTCGTGTATGTAGATGGATCCTGCGCATAAAATAGATGAGTTGGCCAAGCAAGCTTCTTCTTTGGTAGTTGTCATGGTTTCCTATGTTGCTAGGATTAGGAGGCCTACCCCAGAACCAGACCCACGAGTCTACCAGTTGAGGACTGATGCTGAGCAGCATAGGCAGCGTACCCTGATGGCCATTTATAGGTCCACTGATAGAGAGTGTGTGTCCATGATTAGGATGAGCAGAGCCCCTTTTTTTGCATTGCGTGACCCTTTTAGAACTAGAGGGCTTGTACCAGAGAACCATGGTTGTAGTGTTGAGGAGCAGGTTGCTATGTTCCTCCATATTGTTGGGCACAACCAAAGGTTTAGGGTGGTCCGCCATTCTTTTAGGAGATCAATTGAGACAGTCCATAGACATTTCCACCAGGTGCTGTATGCTATTGGTGAACTTTTGTTGATGAACTTTGTTTGTTGGCCCTGGTTTGGAACATTTGGTTATTGAACAAGTTATGTAATAATTCTAGTACAATCTGAGACCAATGTTTATTCTACAACTATGTCAATGTTGGATTTGTGTTTGGCCTGTGATGTAACCCGTATAACTGAGGCGGAAGCCTGATGTTCTTTCTAAATTTGAATGGCTTCCACCAATGATGGCAACCTTTTATTCCTTTAGCACACTGAGGCCACTATGTTTTGTTATGCTGCACTTGTTTGTTCTTACACCTTGCTTGTCCCAGTTAGGATGGCATCTCCAGTTGAGGGTGGGTTTGTGGCTGCTGCTGTTGTTGGTGGTGCTGATGTTGGGGCACCAGCACCAGCACCAGCAGCTGCTGGTCCAATGAGGTGGAACAATAACACCTCAGGCTTTGTGCTAAGGAGGATGGCACAACTGCTGACTGTTGGTACAAGGCCAGACAAAGTCTTCAAGGACAAAGATGTCAACTGGGTGGCCAAGTCTTCAAGGCACAACTACTTAGGGAGACTGGTGCTGGTCATGTTGACCCTGACCTCTACTAAGCAGTCTTGGAGATGCCTGGATTCACCACTGAGGCCCTCATAGTTGCCTACACATACCTCCTTGAGAACAAAGCCCTTGCCACAGGCTTTGTCAAGATGGAGACCAGCCATAGGGACATTTGGTTGAGGTCCTACACTCCTACCTTAGCAAGAACTACTTCATGTAGTTCTGTCCACCTTAGGCAGCAAGGTCATGAGGGGGTTGACTGTTGAGATGTATAGTTCCTCCACCTCCCTCACCCACTCTCTCACCTTTTGTTGACACCTAGACCTAGGTGTAGCTTTTGTGCAGGATGATAGACACCTGACCTTTTGAGTTAGTCTAGTTGGATGGTGACTAATTATAGTGGAGAGCTGGTACTTATTTGTGCCCACATGGTTGTGGCAAACAAGAACATGTAATGAACTAGTCCTGGCCTATGTTGGCCACCTCTATTTGCTATTCTAATATGGTTTCAAAATGTTCTGGCTTTCATATGTTCTTGTTGTTTCATACAAGTTTTGCTTGTTACTTTGTCCTTGCTGGCACTTGTGGTAAAATATATTGGCCAATGATGCAAAGAATGAACTGTAGAGATGGCACCTTTTTTGTAATTGATTTGTGACTGTTACACATTTTTTTTGTTGTCCTGAAGGCCATTGGACCCATGAAACACATTCATGCCCTACAACAGCCCCTCCTACCTAGTGCTGAGGGCAGAGCATGGATTTGATCATGGATATAATGTCATCCATGACCTTGCTTGATCCTCTGGTTCTTGTTTTCTAACTGTTTTTGCCTAAGGTGCCACCAATGATACAAAAATGATGAACACCAGCTAATATCATAGGCCACCAGATTTTTTTGTGCCTTTGATGTCATTGTACATGTTAAGATTTCATTTGATTGTACATGTTAGACTGAGGCTATCTGTCTTTTTTACAGACAACATGGCAAGGTACTATGTCATTTTCAATGGTAAACATGCTGGGATTTACCTCAGCTGGCATGAGTGCAGCAGATATATCCTAGGGGAGAGTGGTATTGTGCACCGAAAGTTCAACAGCCATGAAATGGCTGTTAGAGCGTTGCAGGAGTACAACAGAGAAGAGCACCCAATTCCTGCAGCAGAAGAGCACCCAATTCCTGCAGCAGCACTTGCTATCCCCTATGTTCATGAGCCTTATGATCCTTCTGTTCCTGTGATTCATGCTGGGAACCATGGTGCTGGTGGGTGCTGGAAGATGTTCATCGCCTGCATCGTTGGCTTGATGCTTGGATTCTGGATGCGCCATGGTAACTAGGGCAGCTATGACTGCCCATCTTAGGCCTGTGATGACTACCTGATGGAGGAGCTGCAATAACGATGGTTGTGTGATCTGTTTTGTTGCTGGTTCTGTAATCTGTTGTTGTGTGCTCCTGGTTTATATTTCTAGGATGTGCTTACTGCTGAACTACCTCATGATCAACTGCCATTTGTCTAATTTATGAGCAGCTATGACTCCATGCTAAAGAACCCAATTAGTCTGAGGCCACGCATGAGTTTAGTCTGAGGCCACTTCTGCCAACTGAATTGAACCGAAGTTGTTTTTCACCTCTTCATATAAACAGGAAAGTTATTACTTGTGTAAACAAATAGAAAACCATTATGTAACCTCTGTTTTGTAGATAGTAGAGGAGTATCACATCCAGAATACATATGCCTCTTACTATTCCTACTTGCTGCATTGCATGAAAAAATTCTGCTCCTCTTGGTATGTCCATGAAACCCAACCTCTAACTGAAATCGAACTATAGGAGACACCTTTACAACCACTGTATAGTAGTAAAACAGAAAATTCCCTCTATATTTTGGCAATGTGTTTCCATCAAGGTTCAAATTACTAATAAGAACTCTCCTGCTATATGAAGAGATATTTTTTGTTTACTGACACTACAAATTAACAAAATACCAAATGTGCATTCTAAACTCATGCTGAATGCATGCCTACACCATCAAATTGAAGTAGCAATGAACAATTGAAAATTTACCTCAACGGCAACCATGGTCAAGAGCTAGACCATAATTTTTGGCAGAAAACATGTCAGAGTCTTGTGCGATGCTGTTGTTGTATGAGATGCTGTACTACTTGAGTTTTGCTTTTGCCACAATGACATGGCAAAGGCAATTTAGTGTGTACAATCGCTGTATAGGGCATACTCACTTTTTGTGTAATCAATTGATTATTGGTTTTCTTGCTATATCGTTTTTTGTTCCTTCACTATCTATCTCATTTGTAGAAAAGCATTTACGGTACTAAAGAATGATATAGGTGCATCCTAAGTAATCCATTTTTTTGTTGAAAAACATATATCCTAATGAATCTGATTCCCAGCCCGACCAACTATAGTTATAAGGTCTTCAAAATATGAAACTACAGTTTGTACCATCGTAATCATAGAACCTTATTATAGTACTTAACATGAGAATTTTTTAATGTCTGTAATAAAACAAATCATGTTTTGGTTCTCAATAAGTACTTGGTTCGATAGAACAGTGATCAGTTTCACTGGGATGTCTTGCCAAATTTTCCATAGCATTTTTTTTTTTTGCAAATGAGTAATTTAAGGAGTCACTTACTAAATTCAGTTTCGCTGGGAGGTCCCGCTAGATATTCCATAGCAGGATATTTAAAAATGAGTACCATAAGGAGTTGCTAACTAAATTAAGTTAAGATAAATCTGTTCCTGTAGGCTGTAATGGGCCTATTTGTAGGTAGTCATGCATCATTAGTTCATCTGAAGAATGATGAGCTACAGTTCTTATAATAAACCTGGGACAAGTTGTTGAAGAGCTCAAATGAATTGGAGAGCATAGAAATTTTGTAACTCACCTGTTGAGGCATATATATAGGCAAACACCTTGTGTACGTGTTAGCGGCTGGAGTTCCATCTGTCCCTGTACATCACCAAGATGCGAACCTGCTGCTGCTCCTTCCCAGATGCAGAGAAGTGAAAATCTCCCTCATGCAGAATTCCGTGGATGCTAAAGCCGGCTGGAGTTCCATCTGAATGACAGTTTGAGCATTATGCTATGCATTAAAGTAGATATGCTGACTGATAACAGCATAGTTTCCATTCATGAAACTGAACATTGGATAATAAATTGGTCCTGAGATACATTCGACAAAGCTCATACATTCACTACCATGGTTCATGGATCAAACTTAACAACACTACAGCTAAACCACATTCACTACAGCCAAACCACAATGAATTACATGTTCCTAATCTTCCAGCGGACAATAAATTGGTCCTGAGCTGATACATTCGACAAAGCTCATACATTCACTACCATGGTTCATGGATCAAACTTAACAACACTACAGCTAAACCACATTCACTACAGCCAATCCACAATGAATTACATGCTCCTAATCTTCCAGCAAACAGCCAGTAAACCGACACACAGATAGGGCACCCAACAAGAACTGCCTCTCCTTCTTCAATGTCCCAATCCTCGCCTCTAGATCAGCCCTTGCTTGAGCTCCCAACTGCACTTCAGCTTGCATAATGGCCACCTCTCTCCTGGCTGCCACAAACATCTCCTCTCTGTCTTCATTGAACTTGATAGCACCTTCTAGCTGACCCTGCAGTCTTTGATTCTCCCTTGCAGCACCTTCTAGCTGACCCTGCAGTCTTGCATTCTCCCTTGCAGCACCATCCAAGAGTCTTGCAGTCTCCAATCTTGCTTCTTCCAAACGCCGTTCAGCTTCCCCAGCTTCATGACGCCAGAACTTCACTGCATCGCGCAAATCAAGCAGGAGCTGCTTGATGAACCGACTGGTTGGTTGATCGACCCATTCATAAAAAGTCGCAACCACCATCCTACAAACCAAGCAATAAATCAGAGACACACTACATCAACGAAGAGTACATCTACAGACTACAAATGAGGGGAAGAGCAAAACTTACACGAGCTCGTGCGCACTTGTGATACCTCATCCCTGGGTTCGAATCACTCCAAGAGATGAACTGAGCAGCTTTTGCACCGCAATTGCAAAGAACCGCTGGAGTGTAGTCCAGTGGTGCTTCACGATACGGGATGGGCGTCGATGAGTCCACATTGCGACGCCAATAGCTGCCGGCGGCGGCGCTACCCACACTCCGGCTAGATCCGCTTGAGCTCGACTTTCCAGAGACGGCGGAGGATTACAACGCGACGGCCGCCTACGAATGCGGAGGTTCAGAGGAGGCACGGGAGAGGACGGGCTCACGAAGGCGGCAGAGGCGGCGGAGGGGGGGGCGGTGCAGGTGACGGGCGACGTTGGAAAGGGATAGGGTTTGGGAGAGATGCAATGGGAGAGGGAGAAGCAGAGAGGGAAGCGGGGCGGCTTCTATTTCGGCCCGCTCGGGTCCTACGTGGCGGGCAATGCCACCGTGGCGGGGCCAAAACCGGGTTTTTTTTTAAAAAAAAATACATATCTGTATTTCACATAAGGAAAACAAGCATACACACATATGCATACAGACACGTATCGAAATACAGAGACGCCTGGCACAACCAAACTACACGAAGCTCCCTAAGAAAATTAAAAATTACAACAAAGCCCTTGGAAACTTTGAGAACCAACTGGAGTCGTCGTCGTCGACGCTGACCGACGCCGTCACCGAAGAAGACGAACACCGCCATGAACCAGAGGAATCCCTTCGCACCAGAGCTTTGAACGGAGTCGAAATAGCCACTGTCCCGAAGGACAGGATGAAGACGGTTGTCACCCAACGACCGAGGCGTCGCCCCAACTCCTCCGGCTTCCAGATCCAGCCACAACTACGACGACCACCACCGGCGGAGGTAGCTTAAGCCAGATCCGGCCATCCCACATCCACCGCAACCACAGACATCTCCGTATCCAAAAGAAAGAAGGCCAACGGGAGCATCACCTGGAAGAAGATGAAGCCCCAACCTCCAGCTCCTGAAGGTTCGCCGACCTCACTGTGGACGCCGGAGAAAAACACCCACGGGACAAAGAAGAGGACGCGAAAACTTATTCCATGGCGCCACCGTCACCTTCGCCTCGCCGACACTGTCTGGACAAACTCGCCATGGCGGAACACCACCCGGCCAAACCTAGCTCCACCATCGAACGATGGTGAGCAAACCCTAGACCTAGGACACAAACCTAGCCTATTTACAGCAGCACGATGATTCGCCGGGCTCCCTCCCCCTCCGACTCCATGGCGGCCGCCAGAGAGGAAGAAACCCGATGAAATCGCCGCCGGAAGACGCAGTCGCCTCCTTTCCGCCCTGGAGATATTGTAGCAGGGGACGGGGAGAAGGAGCGAGAAGACAGAAGAGGATGGGGAGGGCCAAAACCGCCGATGAACAGAAGCCCAGGCACGCGTTGTCGATGCTGCCGCTGCGAGATCCTGCGTTCCCTCCCTCCCTCCAGTAAGCGCTGAGTGAGCACCTCCATGGCGGGGGAGCGGTCTTAGATCCGGAGATGCAGCCAGGTCCGGTGGCTCCGAAGGTGCTCCCACGGCGAGGTCGCCTCGCCTCGCCTCACCAGCCCAGCCCCTCCTCCCTCCTCGCGCTCTGCTCCTCCACCTCCACCACGCCTCCCTCGACGTCACTGCGCTGTCCCTGCCCCTGCCCCGGCAAGCCCCGGCCATGATGCCATGGACGGACCGAAGCACCGGGCGAGCTCGAGGCGGCGGTTTCCCTCTCCGGCGTCCATCTCCTACTCCCTCTCCGGCTGGCGCGGTCAGCGGGGTGGCCGGCGGCCCTCTCCTCCTCCCTCTCCGGCGGGCGCGGTGGTGGGGGCAGGGCAGCGCGGAGGAGGCGGGCACGGGGGCCTCTGCCGCCGGCAAGGCCACGCGGGTGTGGCTGCCAGCGTGGGGCCGAGCGCGAGCCAGATTTGGCTATGAGCGTCGGAGCAACTATATTTGCACTCCCTCTCTCCTCGCACGCAAAATCGGTGCCGTCTTCCCTCTTCTGTTGGAGAGTGCTTTGGAGGCCCAAAGACACTGTGAACCACCGTTTTGTGGTTTAGGTTGCCCTTACGGTGCTCTGTTGGAGATAGCCTTACGGCGTGCGACGAGCCTTTTTGAGCTGAAGTTTAATTATTTCTTTGCCATGCTTTCCCCAAGACTCAAATAAAGCGGCTACAGGAGCCGGTTGCCGGCATATATGCTGCCCAAGAGCCGCAGATCACGGTTTAAAAAGCTTTATATGTACTACACAACAACTAATGCCATTTGTGGAGCCCACCTGTCATCGCCCGGAGATGCAGGCTCCTTGCACTGCCCCGTCGCCAAGCTCCCAAACCTTCCCCCACACGCCCGACTGTGCTTCCGTCTTTTCCTTTTTTCTGCGAAACGACTGTGCTTCCATCGGCGACACTGTAGTTAGGGTCCCGGTTTGTCGCCGTCGATCCGGCTGTTCCTATATGTCTCAGTCGAGCTGGAGTATGTCCCGTTGGTCGGCGTCGAGCAGCCATGGTGGCGGCGGCGGCTACGACGGGCAGGGTCCGCCGGTGCCGTACCGCATTGGCCCTCTAGCTTACACGCGCGCGGTGGATTGCTACTGCGGGTCGAAGGCTTGCAGATGGATTTCGTGGAGGTCTCTGACCAGCCAGCAGGCCGCAGGTACTGCAGGTGAAGGAAGGCAGGGGTAAGAATTTCATCCAATCTCCCTTGCTTGGTTTGTCTGCTGTGATTAAATGTTGAAGCTGCAGACTCCAGAAGACTGCGGCTTCGATGTTTGGGCCGACGATGAATCGTCTGAATTCATGAAGGAGCTGCTCAGAGACCTCCGAGATGCTGTTTGGGACCTGAAGAAGGAGCTGAGGAAGAAGGAAGCAGAGGTGGACTCCAAGGAGATGGATTTGCTGGCCAAGCAGAAGGAGGTGAGCAGGAAGTGCAGGTTGCGGTGTGTGTTGCTAGTGCACCTAGGTGTTGGTGGTCGTTCTGTTGAATTACAACATGGCTTGAAGCCAGCCAGGCAGTTGAATGTGGTAGTAATTATGTAGTCAGTGGCAATGGCGGTGTTAACGAAGTGGAACTTTTTATTTTGCTGTCCTTGTTTGTAAAAATGTTGACGATGCTAATGTATGCTCTCAAAGGTAGCTGTCAAATAGTTGCTGTGAAAAGGCCAATACATCAGGTTGCATGCATTCACAGCAATATTTCAACACTACTCCCTCCGTTCGGAAATAAGTGCACTTCTTTGACTGATATCATTTGTGTTTGATCATTCGTCTTATTTAAATTTTTTATATAAATAAATAAATAAAGAAATCATTATAAAAATATCTATAATGATAAGTTAAGTCATAACAAAATAAGTAATATTTATTAAAACTTTATGAAAAAGACGAATGGTCAAACAAGAACGCTGAAAATCAAAGAAGTGCATTTATTTCTGGACGGAGGGAGTAGAGTTGGTGTTATGGCCAAAATAAGTGTGCATTCTCTAAGTACATTAATTCTATCTTGCAAAAACATATGGCTAATAATTCGGTTAATCTGGAGGTCGCTCGAGTAAGCCGCCCTTTTTTGCTCACTCGATTTGTGGGTCGTCGGATCTTCATCCGCTGGTTGTTGTTTATCTGCCTTCTTTGTTTGTCTGTCATATGACCCCACCTGTCGGCGCTTTTTATTTGATTTACTCCACCGCCGTGTTTATTCCCTCGTTTGGAAAATGAATCGTTGAGTACGCAGTCCATTTCGTCTGTTTCCATTCTCTCTTCGTCTTTCTCTCTCTGGAGCTCTGGCAGGGGGCGATGAGCTAGGGTTCGGCCACCAGGGGTCGGAGGCGATGCTCGCATGGGCGACGCGCGGCGGCGACGCGGCGGCTTTCTATCTAGGGTTCGTGCTCGCCCCTTTCTCTCCTGAGTTCTCCTCCGTGTAGGATTTGGTTTGTCTGATGGCGTTTGCTTGTTTACGTTTTGATTTTGTTGATTTCGAGTTTGACATGGTGACGCCCCGCGCCCTGTTTGTTGTGTGGATGTGGTTAGAGGTGGCGATTCAAGGTGCGTGCTTTTCGGTTAGTTAGTTTTGGTGACTGAATCTATGGGATTTTTGTTTAGGATTTTTCATTAATTTTTTTTCGATTCTGTAGGTTGCTGTTCATTGAGGCGGCTTTGCTAGGTTATTGAGTTCCGCGAGATCAAGCCGCTCAGGTATGTGCTCCCCGTCGCGCCTGTTATTTGTGTTTGTTCTTCTGCAGTTGTCTGCAGTTTTAACCTCAAAAGGTTGGTGCCACGTCCATCCGGATTCAAAGCTGCAATCAGCTCCAATGCTCAGACCGTGGGGATTTGGTTCAGAATGAGCGAGCTGGTCCTTCAGAGTTTAGAGCCTGGTATTAGCGGTTAAGAACATAAATCGTATGTGCATTTTTGCCCTTTGCTTAGGTCTGACAATTAGTACCAATCGTATGTTCATTTGTTTGTTTTTATTCCATAATATTTTTTTTTTGTAAAATTTGCACTAACCCGTTCAGCACTACACTGGATTAACCAAATAACCTAACTACACGTCTGTTTATCAACAAATTAAGGAACTCGTAATGATATATCTCTGAAGGAGCTCTGCTTATAGCAATGTAGTTGTAGGTTGATCTGTGCATTTCTATCTAGATTCTGTGGATTGATTTCAGCTGCCTATGTTGCTGCGGGATGTTATTCAATTCTTCCATAGGCTTGTTTAAAAAAATCTCAATGTGACACGGTGTGCTCAGTTAAGCTTTGCTTCTTATGCCTGAGGATATAATTAGTATGATACTCTTGTTCTAAATTATAAGACAATTTGGCTTTTCTAAATATATATACTTTTTTACTATGCACTTAGATCTACATTGTCTAAATACATAATAGAGTAATATGTCTAGGAAAACCAAAACGTTTTAAAATGGAGGGAGCATGTTTGACAAACTTCATCTGAAGGGTTTCAGATAGTCTAATTGGTTCCTTGCATTAATATTGTATTGCATTAGAGGTTATGCTGGATATGTTATAAGGGCACTTGGTTTCCAAGAACTGACTAGACAAGCCATTGGTTCCAGAGGAGAGTGGGTGCAAGAGAGAAGGTGCATATTGAATACGCATAATTTGGCTGGATTGTAGGACATGCTATGCTTGTTTTGTTACAGTGCTAGTGTTTCGATTGGTGAAATTGAGTACTACCATGACTTTGCATTTCTTTTCTAGTGTACTTTCACGAGAATGAGATCAAGCCATAATTGAGATGCTAGGATGATGAGTGAGTGCATAAATAATAAATCTTATAATATGTATAAAACCATTTTAACAGCTTACGGTATGATAAATTTAGAGGACCACCATCATTTATTCTTTTCTAGTATAGTTCATTTTCTTGGGAATCATTTCCATGTACTTAACAACCATGTTTCTTCAATTTTACACTTGTAAACTCAACGTAAATTCTTTGTTATAGAGATGTAAAATTTTTATTTGGTTTTTTTTGATAAAATTTGTATATCTTATTTCATATACAATCTGCTTTCTCTTCTATTTTTCCTTCCATAGAAAACATCTGTGAATATCTAAAAATTTTCTTTTATCTTTTTTTTGTCCTAGTGGTGTGTTTAGTATTATGGAGTTTAGCCTATCTCATATTATGTTTTTATCTAACATGATCGACATGCGATTGGGGATTGGCGACAAAACAAGCGGAGCACCTGCCCGGAAGGCACCTACTAGTTTAGTGCAAGCATCCTACTATTTGTTTGTGTCTACACAACTGTTTTGTTCCGCACAACTGCTCTTCCTTTCTTCTTTTGATCTGAATTCTTTATGTATCAAAAACCCTGCATTATGGTGCATATACCTTAGTTCTCAAGAATCTAATTGTCTATCTGATATGGTCTGTCTATATGAACTTGGATTCTTGCTGCATGTTATTTCCTTAGGGGGAGGTCATTTTGCGTTCTGACACTCCATTTCATTTTTATTTGTGTCATGGCCCCATAGAAAAAAATTGATCACATCCATGTGCTCTTATTTCGTATTATTACAGTACTAGTGTTATTTCCACTACCCTCCAATCTGAAACCACTTCTGAAGCATTTGCTCAAAATCCATCCACTCAAACAATATCAATGTGATTTCATATCTGGATCATATGCAATCAGAGCACATGGTTGTGAACAAGTACTTCTTGTTCAGGGGCAGCTTCTCCAATTTTTGGTCAGTGTTGACTTCTGAATTCAGCTGGTTGTGTTCTTTCACTTTGAAATATGGTATATGTTTTCAATTTACACCCAATGTTTATAACTTTTACACTTTAGTAACTGTAAATGTTTGGTTATGGAGGTGTAAATTTTGACGCTGCTAGGTACACTGCTGTATGCACTGAGAAATGATGTTGAGTTTGTATCTTTTTCATGTCCTTAATGGCAAGTTGACTGGAATGGCTTCTCGAGTCCCATTTGTCAAGTGAGTTATCTTTTGTCATTCTGTAGTTGGTTTGTTCTTTACTTTGGAATAACGCAGTGTTCATTGCAACTTTGAAATGATTGACGGATTGTTCTTAGATGGTCATACTTGCTAAAAGTACATCTTCCTGCAATATGTGATGTCAAGCCGCTGTACAAGTTGTTCATGAGGATAAGCAGCGCCGTTGTCAATTATGGGCTAATTAACAAGGTGAGCAATTGGTTGTCAATTTCACTTCTTTGTTCTCATGTAATCACTTCATTAATCTTTCTGCTATTTGCATGTCTGAAAGTCAGTTAATGCAGAGATGGTTGTCTTTGTTTGGCTAAGTTGTGCACTATTTTAAGATCAACATGGAAGGAGAGCCTACTTGCAGATTTTGTGTGTCTTTCAATTCAGTTTATTCACTACTGTTTTTAAGGGAATTTGAAGTATTCTTGCTTCATCGTCTTCTGGCTGATTCTTATACCCATCTTGTTTTTATACCCATCTTGTCAGGTTCACTCAGATTTTGTACTTATACCCATCTTGAGCTATTTTGATGTAAATTTGGATAAAAATGTATTTGGTTGATTGTCCTAAAGTTGAATTTACATCGTTCCATTATTAATTTTATACTGCTAAAATGACTGTAAATTTTGTTTTGTTGAGGTGTAAAATTTTCATTTGTAAATATTTTTGTATCTTTTCAAATTTGTAATATCTTCTATTATGTTATTCATCGAAAATAATCTGTAATTTGTATATTATCATTTGTTATATTCAATTATCTGCCTATATGTTTTTTTTGTAATTTGAATTATCTTTTAATTTTCCACATAGAAAATTATCCGTGGAATTTGTGAAATTTGCCTTCTCTTTAATTTTCCATTCATAGAAAAATTTTTGTACTTTGTATATTACCATTTGTTATATTCAATTATCTGCTTTATATGTTTTTTTTTTGGTATTTTGAATTATCTTTTAGTTTTCCACGCATAAAAAATTATCTGTGAAATTTGTGAAATTTACCTTGAAATTTGCCTTCCCTTTTATTTTCCATTCATAGAAAATTATGTGTTTTTCATTTTATCTGTTTTGCTTTGTTAGATTTTGATCGTGTCTTCCTCAAATTCGAGTGACCCAGGCCTTTGGTTCACAAGATTGTGATTTCTGCTGGAAACGAGTGATTCCACTGTCCTGCTCACTCGAGTGATCCCCTGGCCTGGCTCACTCGGGTGATAGGTAGACAGACCCTAATAATTCCTCTGACTGTAGCGGTGATGAAACTCTGTGTTGCCTGCATATCTAGATATCTTGCTGTTATATATATGAAATTACTTTGTTGCTGCTCCTGCTTTAATTTATCCTATGATCATCCGGCCGTGTGGTTGCTGCTGCTGTGTCGTGTTTCTGTGCATATGCAGAATCCGGCATGCTCCATCTCTTGCTGCAGTGTGTGGTGGTGAATGGTGATAGCAATGTAAACAAATTTCCACGAGTCCCAACTACTGAGTCACATTGTCTCTGGATCAGTGTCGTACATAAGTGCTTGTATCATTCTTTGTTTGCAGGAAACCAGAAATAGTATTATCTTTGACAACAAAAGCTTCAAATTGTATATATATGTGTGAAGAAGTTGCTTCAAGGTTAGGAGGACAGTGTCCCCGGAACTGTATAGGGTTTGGCTGGAGGTAGTGGAGTTAGCCTCTACTATCAGCTTGTCAGAGGAGGAGAACTCTTTGATCTGGCAATTCTCCTCTAAAGGAACTTATCTACTCAGTCTCTTTATAAAATTTGGATGATAAGAGGAAAAAGTTGGATGATAAAAGTTTGTTTGTTTTGCAATATAGAGGAATCTGTACAACATCTGTTCTTTGAGTGTGCAGTGGTTAAACATGTTGGTGTGTTATTTCTAATATACTAGATGTAAGTCTTGATGAGGGCCTAGTTGATATATGAAAGCTGTGGCTTAGCAGTAAGAAACATGTTGCAAATTAAATTTGGTTACTTCTGCAGTTTTGTGGGTAGTTTGGATCGAAACTCAGGAATATGAACTTTGTTTTCAGAGAACGAATTGGAGTATGGAAATACTTCTTCAAAGGATAAGTGGGATGCTTCAAAACTGGGTTATCCTTTGCCCAGAGGAAAAGCGGGATACTCTGTTGATGCATAACAAGTTAACAACAAGATCAGGCAAACGGCCAAGGAGGTCTTATGGTTACCGTTTCAAAGGGTGGACTGATGAACAAGATCGATGACGGTGGGGCGAAAGATGGAGGGGAGCTCATTGTCCCATGGTGGAGCTCTCTCCAGGATGCGATGGAAGCAATTTGATTGTGTTTTCTGCCTAGACATTGTTGTTTTTCGCTGTTTACTATTGAGCCTTCTAGCTGTTCTGTTTAGCACCTTTCTGTGTTGGGTGCTTTGGCTTCAAAAGCTCTAAGTTGTAAATTGTTTCAACTCTATGGTCTTTATATAACAAGGCCGGGGCAAGTTGCCCTCGAACTCTAAAAAAGGTTGCTTGAAGGCTGACCTTGATTTCGTTTGTCTTAGTTTGCTGTTGTTTTTTTTTCTTTTGGACTGGTGTATAGAGCTTTGCAAAATGAACAGTTTAGTAAATATTTATTTCTCATATATATAGAAGGAAAAAAAAACTGGAAATAGAGGTACGGGGCCGCCCTGCTGTATTGTCAGAAAAAAAAAACAAAGACAAAGCTAGTCATCTGTGACTCATCAACATGTGCCAAAACCTTGGCAACCATAAGCTGAATGAACAGAAAAGAGCCCATTTTTATTGAAGTGCCAAGATAAGATATCATCCATGCTTTCAGGTATTTCATATGACCTAGCAAACCTGCTCCAAAGGCATAAACTAAATTCTTATAAGGTGTTGACTATGTGCCAAACATAAATTAATGCTATGATCAAATATTTGGCCAACAGCCATGCTCCAGCCTATGATGAAAACACATCTGACTTATAAGCAGATTTTAGAATTGTGTCTGCCACTCCAGATTTTAGAGTTGTGTCTGCCACTCTGACTGTTGTATTGCATATAGTTACTAGTAGAAGTAAGTAGAATGTTAAAAGAAGAATCAAACAAGAGGCCAAAATTAAAGAATAAAGTACATTGTGCCAACTGCAACACCATATATTGCATAAGTTACTGATCAGTTCTAGAATTTTACATAAGAAAGCAAGCAACTTATAATCTGGTAGAGTTACATTTTCAGCTGGTAGCTCCTATCTCTAACAAGTAAATCAGATTCCATGTGCTCGAAGTTCAGTAGCAGCAAGTTAAGCAGTTGAGGAGCTCCTATATAAATATATATACCTGCATAAATAAACATCAAGTTAAGCAGCTTGCTAAATCACAAGGAGGCTTATACTAAAAACCACAGGGGCATTTGTTCAAAAACTCACATGAGCATCATTTTCTGCGTACTTGTTGTTTTCGGCGTCTTTTTGCCAAAGCAACCTCTTTACGACCATCTCTTAGGTATGGAGTTAGCTCTGTTGCCAAAATCTTAGGGAGGATATTAGTATCAAAAGGAGGGATTTCGTTGGATTGATTGAACTCTTCCTCATCCACTAGACTTTCAACTCCGACAACCCTCTTTTTCCCAGGGAGAACCACTTGTCGTTTCTTGTTTCTAGTGTCGCGCACATAGAAGACTTGAGAAACCTGACTTGCGAGTACAAATGGCTCTTCCTTGTACCCAA
>DXKC01013713.1:0-11286 GCA_031170775.1 Cymbopogon citratus
TCTGTGATAACTTGAAAAGAGAACTTAAGCACAAGGTGGCTATTTTAGAGTCTTTATGAAGTAATTGACATTCCTTGCTTTGCTTGTCAAACGTTGCGCAAGGATCTTGATTGTGCTAAAAATGAACTTGCTTTACTCAAGTCAAATGCTTCTTTACCATGTGATTCTTGTCTTTGCTTGCTAAAATTAAAGAATTAAAATTAACTCACACCATATGTGTAGATGAACTTGAGTATGCTAGGGCCAAAATTGATGAGATAAATTCTAAGCCTTGTAGCTTATGCTCTTTGCATACTAATAATGATGCTTTGCTTGATGTGAATGATGATCTTTCTTCCACTGCTCTCATTTGCACATCTTGCATTAATTTGAAAAATAAAGTTTTGGCTTTGAAACAAATGCGTGATGATATGAGCGCCAAGTTGGTTGAGCACGATGAGATGAGTGCCAACCTTGAGAAAGAGATCGAACTCTTGCATACCATATATGCCGAGTGCATTGGGAAGGAGATGGAAAACTTAAAAAATGCTCCTTATGGTACTTGTGATTGCCTCAAGTTTAAAAATAAGGTTTTAGCTAAAAGATGCAAGAGTTTTTGTGCTAAGTCTTTGGATTCTCGCGATTCTTGCAACTCCGATGTTGTTGCTTCTAAAATTGCTTCTTTGTAACCGGAGTTGAGTTCTTGTGTTGCGCGTGAGTCTTTGGATGATGCACTTATGCTAAGGCTTTGGATAGCTCTTCCATAGCTAGTCCTAAGCTTGTTGCTTCTTCGGGTGATATCTAAGGGATTTCTTATGGCAATGGTGTTTCTCGAATATTTGAAATTCATGTTCCCTTATCAATCTTCCATTTCACCTTTTGCAAGAAAGATGGACATTCATTTGATTTCTGCTTTCGCCGTGTCAAACACAAGCGACGTGTTCGAGCTAAGGCTTTTAGGAAGCCACGTGTCCCTTCCCATGGAACGTGTGCTCCTAGTGTTGGCACCAAGTTAAATGTTGATGCTTCTTGCTCTAAGCCCCAAGGGACTTCTCACTTGATGGAGAATGGCGTGCCTTCCGATAGGCCGTTGTACCATTGCTCTTTTTGTGTGAAAGATGGGCATCAAGAGAGCTTTTGCTATCGGCGTGCCAGACGCATGCGGCGAGCTTGTTCTTCTAGGACTTTGGTTGTTCATGGCCCTTCTCATGGCATGGATGCTTGTGTTCCTAGTAAGAAGCCTCTTTTCATCGATGGATTTTACGGCTCCTTCTCTAGTGGGTTAGGTCATGATTGTGGACATGCTTCTAGTACTTCTTGTGTTGGCCTACAACATGCTTCTCTTGATACTTCTATTGGTTCTTCTCATAAGACTTTGGGAGATGCTTGCCTTTTTGCTCATGGATCTTCTTATGGTTCTTCTCGAGCTACCTTTTGAGGAATGCTTCCAAAGATGCTTCTAAAATTCAGTTGAACCAATATGTGCATCACTCTAACCCACATGATAAGTTGAGTACTTCTTTTAGGCGTGTGACCAAGTCTTGGGTTTCCAAGTATATGCTTGCTAACCCTTCGGGATCCAAGACTCGGGCTTCTTTGTCCTCTCATGTGTAGGAATGAGAACATGGGGTGGAGAACATGCACTTGATGGAACTTGACCCTTTGTATGGTGTGATCAAGACTCGATGGTTCTCTACACCCACTTTGATGGCCTCCAAGAGGCATGTGCTTTATTGGACACCTACACACGCTATGTGAGCTATCGTATATACTCATACCTTGTACCTTCATGTTTTCTTACTTGTGGTATGAGATGTTCTTTTGCTCACTTGTATATTACTTGCATGTTTTTTCTTGTATCATGTTTTTATATCTTGTGTAGCATGCTTTATCTTGTGTATCATATGACATGCTAGCTTTGTATATATCTTGGTCGATTAGCTACTTTTATGATAGTGTGTGATCCTCATAAACATTTTGCCATGCTTTACCATTTTCTTAAATTGTGTAGTTGGTATGATGTTCATAGGTACCATTTAGTTAGCTTCTATATATTTACATGTATCCTGTTGACACGTTTTGTTAGCCCAAGCTTTTAGCCATCTAAATATCATGCTACATGCTTGTACTTCCCGATTGATATCATCATTGTGCATTGTAGCATGTGTTTATATTCTGGTTGCTTTCGGGCTTGGCATGTCTTTGGGGTTGTTTCTCTTTTTGGCTTCTTTGAGTTTTTCCTCCGAGCTTTTTACTAAGAAGACTTCTTATGAGCTGTGATTTGGTCGAACACCCAAAGTGAGCCACTTTAGGGTTTTTGGTTGCAAGTGTTTCATCCTGAAGTAGGGCAACTTGGACAAATTTGAATCACGGTCTTCTGACGAATTTTTCTTGGTTATGCCACTCACTCTTCTGCTTATCGTGTACTTAACCTTGAAACTAATCGGGTGATGGAGATTTGTGAAGTCACCTTCGATGAAACCATGCTTTGTACAATCTCTGTCTTTGAGCATGTAGGTGATGATGAGTATGGTGAAACCATCTTTGTGGAGGAGGAGCACGAAGATGTCGATTGGGGTGATCCCGAGCTGACTCCACCGGCTGCCCCTGTCGACCCTGCGATGTCGACTTTAGCTCATAGTCCCGTGCCTTTTTCTTCGACCACTTGGGGGCCGTTTGAGCAGATTCCTCAGTCTACACCGACTGCACCAGAAAGAGCACCAGCTGTTGTCGAGGGGGAGGTGACTTTGTCGAGGGAAGCGCCGCGCTACGTCCAACATAATCATCCTCCTCAGACGATGATCGGCAACATTGACCAGCGAGTCACGCGGTCCAGAGCATATGAAATTTCTTACTTTGCTCATTCCACTTTTATTGTCCTTTTTTGAGCCCTGAGTTGTTGGACACTTTTTACCTGATCCTTATTTGGGTGTTTGCTTCCCATTTTAGATATTGGAGAGTTTTGGTTCTTGTACAGAATCTCTATTTTTCTTGCTTTTGTATCATATTGCATTGCATCTCATCATGTATGATAGAGCATTTTAGAGCTTCATGACTATATTTGTTAGAATGAGACTATACTCTTTTTGGTATGGCTTATGTGTACATGATGATGCTAGTCGCTTAGGCTCTTTTTGATCACTTGACACATGTTATGAGCTAAACTAATTTTGAAATTGTGAACATACTTATATTGATGAAAATTGAAAAATGTTCACCCTGAGTATGGCAACTAGCATGTGTAGGATGTGTTGAATTCATATATGCTTTCCTGGTATGCTCGGTTGCTATGTCTCAAATTTTTTGAGTCATACACTTGCTTTGGATGAATAGTGATCCACTTGTGCTAAAATTTGAAATCCAAGCTAAGTGTGACGAAAATTTAAGATGAATCTTTACTGTCCCACATCAGGGTATTGATATAGCTTCTCATTGCATTTGGGATGAACTTGAACCTTGTAGTGAAGTCCAGAATCATTGTCTTAAGCTCTTTGGCTTGGCATGGTTCATCCTCTTGGCATGACAGTATCGATGCCTTTTGTATACACATGTCTCACTAATACTTGTGTACCGCTGCAAACTTCGATAACTTAAAATTTGAAAAACACAAGTGTTGGTCTTTTCTCTGACATGATGTATGAACATTGCATGGGGTAGTTCACCTGGTATACTTGAGTTAGCACTAGTATGATTTCCTGCTTGCATATGCTTGGAGCTACATTTGGTGGTGAACCCCTTTTTCTGAAAACGCTTAAAACTTGCTCACAAATACCTAAATGCCATATTTCATTTTATCTGATCAACTTGAGCATTTGCTAGCACTTGTATTTGTTGCTTACACATAGGTTAGCACCAGCTAGAGCATCTTGTCATTCTGATTGCTATATTCCTGAAGCTGTGCATTTGTAACATTGTGCATGCATAGCATGTTTTGAGGGGGAGTTGCATCTCTTATATCTAAAATCTTGATGAGTACATATGCCAACAAGGGGGAGAATGAACCACAAATCCAAAGTATATGCATTCATTTGAGAGAGATTGCATCTTCTTAGGGGGAGTTGCATTGATATGCTTTTGCTAGCGGTGTTGAGCCCCTTTTTCTGCCTCTTCTTGAGGGAAAGCTTTGCTTTGCTTGGCTGCGTCGTGCCGTTGCCCATGTCTTTCGGGACCAAGTTCTGGATTGTGTTTTGCTCATGGCAAGTGACCCGTTTCGAGCTTTTATTTGGCTTTCGGTTATTTGAGTGGGCTTTCTCTAGCTTTGTGTTGGTGTTGCCGATGCACTCATCAAGGGGGAGATTGCGAACACATGGTTTTTTCCATAGCCATTGTATAGCGTCTTTGTTTGTGATGAGTGATTGTCAACAAGGTCCAACACTTTTGGTTGGTAGGTTGATCGATGGTTCTACTAATTCCGAGCACAGGGTATATGGTGTCGAAACGTGTCGCTTGGCTTGTGTTGTACAGGTGTGGAGTCCGGAGGCGGTAGTGACAATCGGGAGAAGGTCCAGCGGGCGTGCCATGCTGATAGACCGGGTACGATGAAGGGCGGACGTGGTGGTTTGGATTGAGGGATCGGACGTTCATGTGCTAGCCACGGTGGCTGACACTTGGGACATCGACAAGTGCAAGATGGTATGGCGGGGATGCATACGGGGTACGCTACTTACGGCGGTTTGGTGGTTTGGCCTCAAAACCATCGGCGGCGGTTTGGTGGTTTCACCTCAAAACCATCGGTGAGGGATGCATAAGCGGTACGCTACTCGCGATGTGGGTTTCGCGGGTTTGGGCCTCAGAACCTAGGGTGGTCTCTCTACGGACGGACGGCACGTGGCGGCATCGGGAAGATTGCGTGGATGCAAGGCTACCGGTGAGGAAGGCGCGGTGGTCATCGGATCAATGAAGAAAAACATAGACGGTTTTACCCCTAGAGGGTATTTGAGCAGAGTACTTCATGTGAGGGCTTTTTTTTCTTTTGACGGGCGCCAATATATATGTCAAAGGGGCTGGTTGGGCAGCTATCCTTGGAGGGTCACTCTTATTTGTGTGGAGTTGAGAGGAGGCTAGGGTTAGAGAGAGGAGTGGCTCTTGTTTTTGAGCTTTTTGTCATCCATAGCTTCGATTTGCTAGGAGTGGCTTGTAGCCGAACCTCATGAAGTAATCCAAGGATCAATTTCATGCTCCACTTGTTCCCTTGTTTAAATCTGAAGTTTTTCTTTTTCTCTTATTTTTGGAGCATTTTTTTGGGTATTTTTTGTTCTTGCTTCGATCTGTTGGAATCAAGGTTTTGGGATAGTTTTGGTCAGCTATATTCATGCTATGATGTGTGGTGACGCTTCCCTGTGAGTCACTCAGTCTAAATCCACATGAGCACATTGAATCCAGTTGATTTTTGTTTTGGGAAAAACTGAGTTCTTGGCCACGATCTATCTTTTGCCGGAGTTTGAGTTCAAATCGAGTGATGATTCTTTAGGGATAGCTTGATAACTCCTTTGTGATCCTCTTGGCAAAGTTTTGGGACGAATCCTTTTGTTTTGGTCAGATTTTTGGAGGGCGCCTCTTTTCTGTTCTTGAGGCCACTCCCTGCTAGTGGGCTAAAAACCGATCCATAGCCACCTCGATCTATACGAACATTAAATAAAAAATAAACCACCCCAATCCTAATTGTAGTCTACAGAAACCAACTGAAACCATCCCAATCCACGGTTTTAAAGATTTTCCTGACGAGGGCTTGCTGCCTTCCTCAGCGCTGCACGACAACATAGCCCTTGTTTAGTTCCCAGATTTGGGTACTCCAAAGTTGGCGGTTACTATTCAGGCAAAATTGGTACTGTAGCATCAGAACTCCACTTTTTGGTTGTCCCAACTTTGCCTGTCACTGTTTCCATGCAGTTTCTGCCCCCAGCATTTTCCCACGCCCCCATGCATGCTGTCTTGCCAAAACGCAAGGACAACTCTACAAACTTTTATTGCATTGTATATAAAACCAAACTACATGTCCATATATTGTACAAGATTCAAATCGATAGAAAATTGTGCCACGTTACAATAACAATTATTCTCGAGTCCATCGAAAATTGCTACAAATTGAAATCCAAGGACAAATGATACAGGTCCTAACGAAGGACATCCTCAGCAAGTACAACAATTACATTTCCACAATCAAGAATGATACCTATTGTACAAATGTTCAGCCAGATTATCTCGGAATGCATTCATGTTGGGCATGTCCGCACTCTCTGGCGCTTCCTCTATTTTCGGCTGATCCAAAGTGGCTTCAACAGGCACAAAGTTGATATTGTTGTCAACTATGGTGAAGTCATTATCAAATTCACCATTCAGCCGGATGAAGTTGTGCAAAGCCATGCATGCACATATAATATGTGCCTGTGTTTGAGGTGGATAGCTTGGGATGTCCAACAATATGCGCCACTTCATTTTTCAACACTCCAAACGCCCTTTCTATCACATTTCTAAGGGACGAATGTGCATAGTTGAACGTCTCCTTCATACCTTGTGGTTCGGCGACGTTTTGATAGTCTTGAATGTGATACCTGGTCTTCCAGTAAGGAGACAGAAACCCCCACCGGTTTGCATACCCCGAGTCCACCAGGTAGTACTTCCCTACAGCATGCACTCGCTGTAAGTTTACAAATGCTGGAATTAGAAAACAGTAATGCAATAGCAACTTGTGTACCTCTTGGTGCAGGCAGGAAATAGTCTTTGTATCTTGTCAATGCATCGTCTAAACCCTCATGTCATGCGTCGATCCAGGCCATCCAAGAGGACAAAAGTAAAAAACATATCGAAGTCACAAGCGGCCATGACATTTTGGGTTGTCTTCCCCTTCCTACAACAGTACTGCTTGAACATATCATGTGGCACGACGATAGGAATGTGTGTGCCATCTATTGCCCCTATGCAACCCTTGAACTTAGGGTTGAACCTAGCGTTCTCCAGCCTAGGATGCATTGTTCTAAACTCAGGGTCCCTAGGTTTAATGATGTCTATAGATAGGGCTACCAGACATTTTAGTACTTTGTAAAATAGGTTATGCACAGTGCCCATTGATCTCTCAAATCTGTCATCGGCTTGCCTAACTGGTTGCGGTGCCCCACATATCCAAAGGAATACGGCTAGAGCCTCCATACTGGTAGACTTGGCTGAATCTTTGAGGCCATACTCTTGTCTCAACAAGTCATGGAGGCTATGAAACATTCTGGGAGTCATCCTAAACATGTTGTAGCAGGCTATTTCATCGGCAAGCTTGTTTTGTACCCATTCCTCCCCGGTCAATGGTGGTGTCCTATACGGACGTCTATTGCAATACTTGTCAACATGCACAGCATATTCATACATACCACACAGAAATGGTGCTTCATCATCGTCTTCCACCATCATGTTCCAAAATTCTTCCTACCAGCCGGTCACCTTGTCCTCCTCCTCGTTCTCCTCATCCTCATTGTCCACTTGAGCAGCAACTGGTGAATGGAATTCCTGGGCATTAGCAATACAGCACACAGTCAGTAAGTGAACTTCAGTCCTTAATGCCATAGTTCCCATGAGCTCACACAGCCAATCAGTATAATAAATAAAGAACCATCATAACTTATTTAATGACAACTTCATCATCACAAATTAAGGTCTTAATGACATACTTCATAACAACTTCATCAACACGAGTTCATCATGACAACCTTCAACACAAAAGCCATAGTTCAAATAAGAGACATGACACGCATACACAAAAGCAACATGATAGCAAGCCAACTACATTCACATGTACGTGCAATGCATGGATGAAAGGGTGTGGTGTTACACCATAGCGGCATGTTTCTTAATAATTTGAAGCCTTCCTTCGTCTGGTGCTTCCAGGTAGACATGCCTTGCATCGTCGTCTTTGCAGATCATGGCCACACCATTCCAGAGATTGCCTTCCATCAGGTGCACACTAAGCTCTTTAGCTAATGCAGCAACTAGTTTCTACTCTTGTTTCTTGGTTTCCATTTCTTGTGACTTGGTGTCTTGTGCTTGTTTCTTGGCTTCCTGTTGTTGTTGGAAGGTGGTGCGCTCATGTTCTTGTCTCTCAAGCCAGGTTTGCCGCAACATTGCTGTCTGTGCATCATAACTGGAGTTGAACCTGGTCATGTTGGTATTCATGCTCCGAACAGTTGCATTTTTGGGCTTCTTGGTGGGACTTGTTGCAGTGTTGCGGCTGCTGCTCTCGGACCTCTTGCGACCACTGCTGCCAGGGGTACCACCACCCTGAGGTATCTGAGTGGTAGGACGGCTCTGAGGGGTCCCAAACTCATCAGCTGCTTCTTCGCCGCTACTGATGTAGTTGGGGTTGGGGCTTGCCCCTGGAACAAATGTGGTGGCACCTATGACAACAACTCCAGAAAACATGCGGTCCATTGCCTCAAGGTAGTCTGGCCATCCATATATCAGATCTGACCATTCTTGCTCCCCCTGCAGTGCAAAGAGCAACCCACAATGTGTTAGTAGGTAATAGAGAAGATATCAAGAGAACGTGTACAGAATCAAGTGTTCAAAGGTCATTAACCTTGTTATGGCCGAGCTTGTCATCCCACCACTTGTCTGAAGCAATAACAGAGCCATCATCTCTGGTTCCTAAGCCTGAGGCCATGGTCCAAAGTTTGTCGATGAAGTTCCAAAGCCTTTTCAACTCTCTTAACCTACTACCAAACTGCTCGCTGTCATGACGCTTACCAGTTGCAGCTAGAAACCTGTCATGCACATCTTTCCACCCCCACTTGCTCATGATCCCATTTTTGCAATTACCAAGTTCCATTTGGATGCAATAAATATCACAGAACTTTTTAGTATCCTCTGTGGTCCATTTGGCCCTAGAGAACTCATTCTGCGGACATTGTAATGAACAAGGAAATGCATGAACATGAAATGCAGTAGCAAGCAATGATTTGTAACATTCTTCTAAGTACAAGTCGTCTAAACACAAACAGATGAACAATGTAATGAACAAGGAAATGCATGAACATGAAATGCAGTAGCAAGCAATGATTTGTAACTTTCTTCTAAGTACAAGTCGTCTAAACACAAACAGATGAACAATGTAATGAAACAAGGAACACATAAGGGAACATCTTTTGAGGGAATAATGTGGAGCGAAATGTACCGGGTCTGGAAGGTTGTTGTTGTCGGTGGCATGTGCTTGGCCGGCACCACCACGACGCCCACCGCGTGCCCTTGATGGCCTTCGGCACAGACGAGACGAGGGAGCCGTGTCGCCACCACCGCTGCCAAAAGGCACGGCGACGGGAGGGGCGGCCCGCCTGCTGCCGACTCCGCCATGTTCATCGTCGGAACGAAGAATGCCTTCGTACTCGTTGATGTGCGGGTAACCGGAGCTTGCATTGAGGTTGAGGTCCGACATCCCAAGCTGGCTTGGGGTCGACGACGAGTGCGGATGCGGGAACGATGTGTAGGGGTTGTAGGGACCAAATCCGGTCATGGGCGGCATAGAGGTGTCAGGGTTGTATGGCCCAGATCCGGTCCCCAACGACGCGGAGCTGTAGGGGTTGTATGAAGCAGAGCCGGTGGCCGGCGGCGCGGAGCTGTACGGGTTGTAGGACCCAGATCCGGTCCCCAGCGGCACGGCAGCGTAGGGGTTGGAGGCACCGGATCCCGGCGGCACCAGAGTGAACAAACTCCTTGTGTGGCTACCATCGTCGTGGTCCGAGAAGTTGCCGAAGTCGAAGCCCGTGGGGTTCCGGGATCCGTCTCCGCCCCACTGCGAGCCTTCCTCGCGGCCATTGAAGCCGTCCATCGCCGGCGACGAGCTCAACCGAGGTGGATCCGGTACCAGAGGCGGTGGATTCGACCGTCAAGGGTGTGGATCTAGCGCTATACAGGTGGATTTGAGCGGCGGCGAGAGAAGCGGCGAGGGAGAGAGACAGCGGCGCGGTGGGGTGAAGGAGAGGGACAGCAGCTAGGGTTGGGAGGAGTGGAAAATGAGGAGGAGGACCGCGAGTCGATCGGCCGGCGCCCTTTTATCCTCTGGAAACACTGTAACGCCAGATTTGGGCCGTCCAAAACTACAGATTTTGGTCCAAACTTTGGAGGCCCGTTTAGTTGCAAAATGCAAAAAGCAGACCGAAACACTGTAGAAATGCAAACTTTGGGCCTGTTGGTATTAATTAAGTGCAACTAAAATATGAAGGTTTCCGCAAGCGCACAGAAAATACCATTGTAGCATTTTAACCGGGAGTATTCCAGGTATCGTTATTTATATTTTACCACTGGGAAGCATGGGTTAAAGCATCTGATAATTTACCATCATACATCTACTAACTTAGTAAACCAACTAAACTATAGCAGGGGTAATGGATACATGATATGGTTTATGTAATATGACACATGCATAGGATAGATCACTAAAGATATGTAACTAGTTAACTCGAAAGGTCAAGGGTGAGGTAGATTCCTAAAATATTCTTATCACATGGTCAAAGTATTCCCAACTATGTTAAGACTTACCATACTCTTGTGCACTTCGGGACGCCACTTAGACAGGAGAAATACCACAGAGGATACCTCTAGTGTCGTGACTACGGTCCTACAATTTAAGAACCTACTCAACAGATATGGACGAGGCTGTCACCTCCCATAACTACCATATAACTGGGGAACAGGGTGTATTCATAGGCAGAACATCAAGTAAGCACCACGCTTACACGAGGCTCGGCTACTTAGCCCAACCGGTAAAACCTAGACTAAGTGCTCTATGAACTAGCATACAGAAGTAATGATAAACTCAACTAGAAAGATATAATAAAAGCAAGCATACCCATATAAATAAGAGAATAACTATAAGTCTTACAGAATATTAAAGTGAAGATACAAAGCTTGACTAGATCCGGAACCTTGAGCAAGATCCCAACTCGACCCTCTCTTCCAAGCTACTAATCTACTACATTGGAGAAACTAGATCTAATCCCAGGGAGAAGTCATCCTTTCAAGGGAGACCTCTTCACCTGATCCCAACTGAGAGATAATAAATTAGAGATTAAGGGGTATCTCCTCCAGGGGCTAGGGGCCCTATTTATATAGCCCTGTAGAATGCACCACAGCACTTGGATCAAACCGACTTAAAAACACGGTGGAGATTACTCCTCAAAGGCGGTGGAGGCAGGATCCGCGAACCTAGACCTGATTGGTCCAGGTCAGCAGGCGCCCGCCCGGCCACCAAGCTAGTTCGGGCTCCCCTTCGGTCGGATGTCTTCTAGAACCTTCCTGATCACAGAAAAGTTGGTTTTTGGATTTTATCTC
>DXKC01013714.1:0-29536 GCA_031170775.1 Cymbopogon citratus
AATTGATTTTTGAATTGTTTTATCATTTTCCAGCAACTGTTTATATGAATCTTTGAATGATTTTGAATCAAAAATTTTTTGATGAAAGTTCCTGTATAATTTTTTGTCCAACGATAAAATTTGTTCAGAGAACAGTTTAGAACTTATAGTTTCTGGAAAACAGAATTATATGATGAATTAATGTTTCTGCTGCGTATGATGATGAATGATTCTCTTATAATTAAATTTGAACCAACGGAATAATTTAATTTTAAGAGAGGATATGATTTTGACTTATCTTGATGAATTATAGTGTTGTTATTTTCTGACCAACGTTGTTAATAACAATATTATAATATTTGATTGATAAGAAATGATGCATTAATTTTAGGTCTGCCCAACGGTGATGTATAAATTTTTGCATAGATGAATTGTATATTTTAATTCTGACCAACATTGAGTTATAGCATGCAATTTTATATATGAACATATCTCACTCTCTTTGGTATGAATTTCAGGAGGAAAATTCTTTGTGAATGTGAGCAATATCCCGATATTCAATGGGACCAACTATCGAGTTTGGCGGGAGAAGTTTGAACTGGAACTTGGGTTGGGAGAAGTTGATATGGCAATCCATAACCTGTGCCCTATTGAACTAGAGGCACCGGAGAAGGGGGCTGATGAAACTGATGCTGCTTTCGCTACTCGAGAGCGTGAGCATGCAACTGAAGTGATGAAGTATCAACTTGAAAAGAAACTTTGGAATACATCCAACCACAAGTGCAAGTTAGTGGCTAAGGCCACTATAGTTGGAACCATAAGGGGTTCAATCCTAGAATGCGCCACTGTTCAAGAATACCTAAAAAAGGTGAAGAATCAGTTTACTGGGTCTACCAAGGCCACAGCAAGCACACTGATCAAGAAACTTATCACTTTGAAATACAGTGGTGGTAGGATAAGAAAGCACATTTTGGAAATGAGCACTACGGCATCTAAGCTTAAGCTAATGGATTTGGGGATTAAAGATGAATTCCTGATCCATCTGATTTTTGCTTCCTTGCCTAAAGAATATGAAAAATTTATTGTGAACTACAACATGATACCTAAAGTTTGGGATTTTAAAAAGCTCATTGCCATGTATGTTCAGGAGGAGGAAAGAATTAAGTCCTTGCAGGGTGATACTGCAAACTTTCTGGAGGACAACAACAAGAGAAAAAAACTTCAACAATAAGAATCCCAAACCACAAGGAAAACCTCAGTGGAATGGAGCCTCTTTCTCCAACTCAACAGGAAAGACCCCTTAGAATCCTCAGAACAAGCCATATGACCCTTTTGGTGGTGCTGAACTAGATCGATGCAAGTACTACCGCAAGAGGGGACATTACAAGAGAGATTGTCCGAACTACCTGAGGTCCCAGATAAAGAGAGGTGAAGATTCTATTACATTCATAGATGAATCCCTATATTTGAATTATGCGAAAACCACTTGGTGGATTGATTCAGGAGCAACTGCTCATGTTTTAAATTCTTTACAGGAATCAAGGGGAAGAAGAATCTACAAAGAGGAGAAAAAACAATTAAAGTCACGAATGGAGTACAAGCTGACGTTGAAGCCATTGGAGAATTTTCTTTAGAATCAAATAATGGCTTTTTACTTAGGCTTAAAGATGTACTCTATGTTCCTTCTTTGCGTAGAAATTTAATAAGTGTTTCGAAACTTGATGATGATGATTTTGATTGCCATTTTGGTAGTGGCCAATGTAAGATACTCGTTAATAATGAATGTGTTGGTCTTGCCTTCTGACAAGACAAACTTTATTTGTTATCTCTTGCTGAGAATGTGAATCATGTACTGAATGTGAATGAGAATATGAATGTGAATGATTCCCCATCTGTGAATGTAAGTAAGAAGCGAAAGAGAATTGATAGTGCATCTTCAAAATTATGGCATTGTCGTTTAGGCTATATTTCAAGGGAGAGAATAGAACGGTTAGTTAAAGAATCAATTCTCCCGCACTTAGAATTTAATAATTTAGAACAATGTGTTGATTGCTTTAAAGGAAAATATGTCAAAAAAATAAAGAAAAAGCCAAACGAAGTTTAGGAATTCTTGAAATAATCCACACAGATATTTGTGGTCCTTTTCTTGTGAAAAGTGTGGATGGTTATGATTTATTTATAACATTCACGGATGATTACTCTCGTTTTGGCTATATTTATCCAATTAAAGAAAGATCAGAAGTATTGCATAAATTCAAGATATTTAAAGCTGAGGATGAAAATCAACACAATAAGAAAATTAACATAGTATGATCAGACC
The DNA here is from genome assembly GCA_031170775.1 of Cymbopogon citratus. NCBI lineage: Eukaryota > Viridiplantae > Streptophyta > Magnoliopsida > Poales > Poaceae > Cymbopogon > Cymbopogon citratus. Next base: position 2,300 of record DXKC01013714.1, read on the forward strand.
GTGGTGGTGAGTACTATGGGCGACACACCCCGTATGGCCAAATTCCTGGACCTTTTATAAAGTTCCTATAGGAAAATAGCATAGTTGCTCAGTATTCTATGCCAGGGGAGCCTTAGCAGAATGGGGTAGCTGAAAGACGTAACCGTACCTTAATGGATATGGTAAGAAGTATGATAAGCTACTCCACATTACTGGTTAGTTTGTGGATAGAGGCACTGAAAACCGCTATTCATATACTTAATCGAGTACCAAGCAAATCGGTGTCAAAAACACCATATGAATTATGGACAGGAAGAGAACCCTCACTTAATCACTTACGTGTGTGGGGTTGTACAGCTGAGGCAAAGATTTTTAACCCGAATATTGAAAAGTTAGACTCTAAGACAGTCAGCTGCCATTTCATTGGCTATCCAAAAAGGTCGAAAGGATATCGTTTCTATTATCCTAACAGACATACAAAGTTTGTAGAAACAAGACATGCTGTGTTTTTGGAGGATGACATGATCAGGGGGAGCAAGGTAGCATGAGAAATTAACCTTGAGGAGAAACAGGTACATGTACCTACTCCGATGGTTGAAGAACCATTTTTATACTACCCGTTGCTACTGTTGCTGCACCAACAGTGCAAGACACTGTAGTGACAACACTTGTTATCAGTTCTCCCATGGCGACAATGAATGAACTTAAGGAACCTGTCCTTGAGCCTGTAGAACCAAATGTCGCACACAAGGAAGAACAACAACTGCCCATTGTTGAGGAACAAGTGCTAGAGGGGCCTAGAAGGTCTTAAAGAGTTAGAGAACCAGCTATCTCCGATGATTATAAAATTTATGAAACGGAAGAATTTCATATGGAGGGTGATCCCACCTCTTATGAAGAAGCCATGAGAAGTGCCTACTCATCGAAGTGGTTAGAAGCTATGAAGGATGAAATGAAATTAATGAGTAAAGTTTGGGACTTAGAAACTATTTCTAAAAGGAACCAAAACAGTAGGCTGTAAATGGGTCTACAAAACCAAATGTGACTCCCAAGGGAATGTTGAAAGGTATAAAGCAAGACTTATGGCGAAAGGCTTTAAAAAAGAGAAGAGATTGATTACAATGAGACTTTTACTCCTGTCTCATGTAAGGATTCCTTTAGAATCATAATGGCACTTGTAGCTTATTTTTATTTAGAATTGCATCAAATGGATGTGAAGACGGCATTCCTTAATGGGGATTTAGAAGAAAATGTGTATATGGCACAACTGAAAGGTTTTGTCGTAGAAGGAAAAGAAAAGATGGGATGTCATTTGAAGAGATCGATTCATGGATTGAAACAAGCTTCGAGACAGTGGTACTTGAAGTTTGGTAGAATGATAAAGAAGTTTGGGTTTAAAGAGAACATTGAGGACAATTGTGTATATGTGAAATTCAAGAATGGGAAATATATATTCCTAATCCTGTATGTAGATGATATCTTACTTGCTAGTAGTGATGTCAATCTACTAATGGAAACAAAGAAATTCTTGTCCTCGAACTTTGATATGAAAGATCTTAGTGAGGCCTCATACATTTTGGGGATAGAAATTCACCGAGATAGAAGAAAAGGGGTTTTAGGATTATCGTAGAAGGCATACATCGAGAAGGTTCTACGAAATTTAGTATGCATGCGTGTAGTCCGCCACCTGCTTCTATAGTCAAGGGCGATAGATTTGGGGAACATCAATGTCCTAAGAATGAATATGAAATTCAAAGAATGAAAGCGGTACCATATGCTTCGGATGTTGGAAATTTACAATATGCTCAAGTGTGTACACGCCCTGACTTAACTTTTGTCACTGGGTTACTTGGCAGATACCAAAAGAATCCAGGAATAGAACATTAGAAATTAGTGAAGAAAGTCTTGCGCTATTTGCAAGGTATGAAAGGCCTTATGCTCACATACAGAAGAATTGAATCCCTAAGAATAGAGGGATATTCAGATGCTGATTATGCGGGGAACGAAAGAAAGTCCACGTCAGGATATGTATTTACCCTCGCAGAAGGAGCTATATCGTAGAAAAGCTCAAAACAAAGAGTAACTACAAACTCGACAATGTATGCCGAGTTTGTAGCGTGCTATGAGGCGTCGGGGCAGGTGAATTGGCTAAAGATTGAAAGTGATAGAAGATATACATAAACCAATGAGGTTGTATCGTGATAACAACCCAGCGGTAGAATATACTCACAACAATAGGTCAACTGGTGCTGTCAAACACATTGGCATAAAGTACTATGTTATAAAAGATAAAGTTCGGGATCAAGTTATAAATATTGAGCACATAAGAACAGAGAAAATGCTTGCGGATCCACTCACAAAAGGCTTACCACCCAACGTGTTCAGAGGACACTTAGCCGGTATGGGTTTAAGGGAAAGCCTATGATTCTCGAACTAGAAGGGCCTAAGAAAAGAGTTTCGTTTCAAAATAGAGAAGTGTGTCGTGGCTGTTAGTCCAATGGCATTGATTGTTGTGACGATGAGACATGCTCGATGCACTAATCTGTAATGGAATGGAACAGAGTTAAGAAAGATACGAATTGAAGAATGAATGATAAGAAAGATTGAAATTGAATAAGAAATTGAAGAATGAAGAACTAAAGAATGATGAGAGATCAAGGGGGAGAATGTTATATTGATCTCCCATCAGATTAGGCCAAACGGCCTTCTGGGCCTTGTTCTCGCGCCCTGATCGGGGGCGCCCAACCCTACATGGTTGGTGGGCCCCTGTCGCCTAGCGCAACATAAAAGGAAGGTGGGGGCCGGGGCACTCAGTACGAGATTCACCTGAGCCGTCAGTCTCCCCACCTACATCCTAACCCCAGTCCGATCTGAGAGGGGGCGCTGCCAGCGATGGGAAGCACCACCGACGCTGGCAACGCGCCACCACGTTGTCCACCACGCCATCCACGCCACCGGGGACGTCGCCGTCTCCATCCTCTTCACCGACCATCGCTGCCTGTGTGCAGACTTCACCGACGAACGTGATGACGGGATCTGCCAACGCGACACCGACGGCGGCTGCACCACAGGCTCCGACCGAAGGCTTTGGTCTGCACCTATCTCCTCTCCTGCCTCTCTCTCTCTGTTCTAGTAGATCTTGTATTAGGAACTTGTGATTATCCTATATGAACTGTTGTACCCGTCTCGATCTACTACTAGTCGATCCTAATGAACATATTACGGTGGCCTAGATAATGTGACTAGTTCGAGTTCAAGACAAGTTTTGAAACACAGAAATGGCATTTTCAGAGGTCAAGCACCTGAATCTCACCCCGAGACAAGGTCAAGGATAATTTATTGAGCTCTTTTGTTAAAGGCATTATCCCCAGTTTTAATTTCAGATGAAAATCACAGAACAGTGTGATAAAACATTTCCAACATCTGAAATAAGTACATAAACAAGCAGCAGCCAACACACACACAAAAAAACGCGCCAAAACGCACACGATCATAGTGGACTTTACTCATCTACACAATCAACCCTTCTTATATTCATGAAAATGGGAAACCTTGGATGTTTGTGTATGGAGCTAACAAATGCTGATTCAGCAGCTCTTCTGTCGGAATCCTCAACACCAGCAGCTGCCCCAATCCTCAAAGCAATCCCCTTGAGGTTTGACAAGTGCTTGATGCTACAAATTGTATGGGAATATATCTCACCTCTGTGGACATTGAAACAAAGCTTCAAACTATGAAGATTGGGCAGTGCCGCTTCCTGAAAGTCTATGCAAAGAGCACTACAACTGTATTTGAAATACTTAAGAGCTGGCAATGCCCCATTATGGAATATGACTCTTTCTGTATTGGGTTGACGAACATAAAGTGAGAGAACAGTGAGATCAGGCAATCTAGTGAGGATATCAATATCACTGCTTATCAGTACTCTGACCACAATTTTCAAAATGCTGAGTCTGCAGAGTTTCCCAATCCATTCAGGAAGTCTTGTAAGAACACAAATAGACGGCAAAACCTCAAGTCTCTTAAGAAACATGGAAGTGGAGAACAAGGTACATGAGTGCTCAACGAACATTGTCATGCCCACAGCACCATGAGCCAGTGTGAGAGATTCTAAGTTGGTAAGTCTCCCGAGTGAAGATGCCAGAGCTACGATGTTTCTCATCAGATGCTCATGAGACAGTACTGTGGAACAGGTGAGGTGAAGATCTCTCAGGTTTTTCAGCTCACCAAGGTTCTGTATACAGTCTTCAGAATTATTTCCAAGATCGTAATTCTTTAGTGTTTGTAGAGATTTCAGAAGGCCAATCCGATCAGGTAGTTTTGTCCCCTCTTGAAGGCTCAAATGCAACAACCCTGGGAGATGAACTATATCATTTGGAAGAGCAGATTCTTTTGCATCAATTTCCATTGCCTTTTCATTAAGAGTGGTAGAAACTTTTGCAAATATTTCCAGGGTTTCCAATAATTTTAATCCCTGGATTTTGGATGGAAAATACACAAATATGTGACCTGAAATCTTCAAATATCTCAGCAGAACTAAACTGCAAATTCTTGATAGGTCGAGACTGCTGAAATCATCTTTGTTGCCCCAAAATTCAATGATTAAAACCCGTAGGACCTTAAATTCTGTGACAGAAGGCATGCACTTGGGGAGTCCAAAAAAGGCAAGTGATCGAACTTGTGACAGCCTTATATCCTCTGGTTTGGTTGCATACTGAGCACAGCTGAAGTGTAGGGACAATCGACGGGGCTTCATAAAAAACAATACATTGGTTTGAGAGTAATCTACTGTTGTGGTAAAATTCTCTTCTCTAGACTTGCTCATAATAAGATCAAGTACAATATGGTGTACTGTACAAGATAGCACCTCATTATTGTGAGTAATTTTCTCAGGTTGGATCATTCCCCTTTTGACAAGCTCATCAAAATAAGTCTCTGCAACTCCCTCCTTTCCATTTGTTGTAGTGATGAAACCTTCTGCTTTCCACTGCTTTAGCAAATCAACCTTCCAGATCGTGCATCCCTCTGGATAAATGGTAAGATATAGCAAACATGTCTTCAAATCTTGAGGAAGATTATCACAACAAAGGTTTACTATTTCTTTTAGCATGTAGTCCAAAGACAGATTTGTCAAACTGGAGACAACATATCGCTGTAGTTGGTGCCATATATCTGAGTTATTTCGCAGGCTTGCAAAAAGACCAGCTAAAGTGATGATTGCTAATGGCAAACCACCACATTCCTTTAACATTCTACAGGAAACGTCCTTCAATGAATCAGGACATTGATCTTCAGAGCTAAAAACTCTACTTAAAAATAAACTTTCAGAATCTTGGTTGCCAAGAGGCTTCAGCTCAAAAATATCAACAGCATGATAACGAGAGCATTCATCGCCTAAATTTTGTACTTCACCCGTTATTATTATTCTGCTGCATTTATTGCAATTCGGAAAAGCATTTTTCATGAGATCCCATGCTTCCGCTTCGCACAAATCATCAATTACGATAAAATACCTGCAGAATAATTATAATATGGAATAATTATATAATGTTTAAGCAAAAGCGTATAGCCTTTATAAACACTTCCAACTTAAATTGCAAGGAAAATAAATAACAAAATATGCCATATAGTTATTTTTATTCCTGTTCATTGCAAGTATTTAAATATAAAAAAATCATGTCCAACTCTCCAAAGTATAATAAGATAAGATCATGAAAGTTGTTCAAGCTAATGATGTATCACACACCGTACTCTCCAGCAGATATATATTGTACAAAAGGCATGCATTTTAGGGATTATTCAAATATTTAAACTTTACAAATTTATGTATAATAAGCACTAGTAATGAATGAATGAGTAGGGCAGAATAATTTCTATCAACTAAAAGTAGTAATCCAAGAAAATGGGTCTCTTTCAGCTTATTGTTTTCAAATTATGGAAAACATATGGAAGAATAAGTTCCTATATGTTAAAGTAAGTAATCCCTGTTAGCTTAATGAAAGACCTTCTTTGCTCATGCATACCCTCTCTTTTTTTGATTTCATGACCAATCTATGGATTTTATTCCTACACATAAATTCCACTCCTTGCCTCACTCAAGCTTTGGATTTAGGAAAATTCTGTACTTTTTTTGGGCAATGAGTAATGAGAATCTGTTGCATAAGTGTAATTTAAATGCTTGTAAGTTGTAACTATATAAATGAAGTCACAAATATGTGCACATGACCTATAAGTGGTGTAAAACATTGTGATTATACGATACAAATGACGGGACCACAGTAAAGCGATTTGACTTCTAATAATCATAAACTAATTAACTTCGAATTCCTGCAAGGCTCACTTTAAGTAGTATAAGCAGCTTATATGCGCACGTTAACAAATTTATAGCATAAAACATTAACTTTGAATATCCTACAAAGGAAAATTTTCGTCCATCATACAAATAAACATTTTAATGTCACTAAAAAAAGAAAAATTGCTGGTAATACGTTCTATTAATATTCTACAACTAAAGACAAGATCTACAATATTCTTTTTTTTTTTGACAGCAAAAGATTGTGGGGGAGATCCCCACAGTGAAGATCCATAATATATCAAAAGTAAGTATCTAACTATTAAGTTACACGAGCAGACAAAGAATTACCTCTTATCTTGGAGGTGGTTACTAATCTTGTCAATGATGCCTTCAAGTGAGCGGGCACCAGAACTTTGTTTAGGCCGCTGGATTTGATAGAATAGTTCCTGAAGAAGCCTACCTATGTCAGGATTCCGTGACACCCTTATGAAAGCCCAGCACTCAAATTGCCCACTAAGTTCACGATACAGTTCTTTAGCAAGGGTTGTTTTACCAACCCCTACGGGTCCAACAATACACAATACTTTTAGCTGTTGTTCTGATTGGTTGGTGAGCCACATAGTAAGTTCTTTCTTTGGATCCTCGATACCAATTAGATTGTGAACAACTTTATAAGAAACAGGGATCCGACTAGTACGTATGTAGGACAGAAACTTTGGATTTGAGATACAACCATCAAGCTGGTACCTTTCGTGCCGTTCGCTCGCGTCCCACAGCAGGGTCCTGAGCTCTGAAACTTTTGCGACCCTCGTTGACAGCTTGAGCATATTGGGAAGCCGATGAATCTTAAGATGGGCAACCCTCCGCCTATGGATTTTATCAATATAGAGATACGCAGCTCTCCTGCGTGTCTGAGAAAAAACTCTATGGCAATGGCCATGGATGGATCTAGACGTAGCATAGGCAGCAGTGTGTGGGAACATTGTGATGTCAATGCTGTCCTCAATGTCATACAAGAGCTCGCGCACCTCTTCCATCCAGTATTTCACTTTATTTTTTCTGTAATCTAGCATCGACTGCTCAATGAGGGCATCCCTTATTTCTTCCAGATCTTCCTCCAGAAGCTTAATTGCGTCCTTCAGTGACCTCCGTAGTGGGTAATTGGGCGCAAGCAGTAAACTGAGTTTCTTGAGAAGGGAGCCCATTGCACCTAGTGACGAACTCACGGGTGCCTCCAGCATACCCTGAGAAGCATCAGTCATCCCCTATAAAAACAAGCATAGTTAGATTCCACTTAACTTGCAAAACAATTGGAGCTTTATGCACAAACCAATTATACCCAAAGGCCTAAGCTGATTGAAAAATGCAGGCAAGTTACATATATTTTAGTACTCCCCTCCGTGTAGTATAGCTCTCTCATGCCTTGGACAAATGAAAACGATTAAAAGCATTTTTAATTTATCTATAAGCAATGATGCAACCTAATGCACAAAATTGACTTTGCTCATTGAAAGAGCAGCATGTTTTTTTTTTCAGAAAATTCGGCTACACTGAGTACAGCAAAATCTCAGAACTTTCTGAACAATAAAGTTCAGGTGGTTTCTTTCTGTTACATCATGATTGCTAGAGCTGTTGAGTATATGTCCATGTAAACTTTATTCAGGAAATGTCCAACGTTGGAAATAAAACATACTTCATATTTGCATCAAATTGAAATGGATGATTCCAGAAAAAGTTTTAGTCCTTTTAGTCTTTTCTTACTAGCTTGTTTGCTCTTGGGTTCAGCATGTGCTGCCCGTGTTTCCTGTTCGGTTAAGGAGTTTGGAGGATGTTTTCAGTGGGTTTGGTGCTTAAAACGTTTACAGGAGGCTTACACCCTTCCTGTTGCGCTGTATCCGAATGCTGTTTGGTCTGTTGACCTTGGTTAATAGACCGGGGCTATGCCCTTAAACTCAAAAATGATTCCAGAGACTACCCCATGATGCAGATATATACTAGTCACTAGTCACGGAGGTAGTAAGTGTCAAACGATTTTGAGGCAAAAACCAATTCAGATACTAACAATGACAATCCAAAGCAAAAACAAAAGGTTCGATCATGCCTCTAGGTACAATGGCATGATCTATGTGCCAATGTCTGGAAACAATAATGGTCAGCCATTGCCAGGCTCACTTTGGTTCCAACTTCCAAAAAACTCATGGAACTTATCTACAGCCTGAACCACTTAAAATAACTGCCTTTGCACGTTTTGTTTCCTTGGAATTAATCGATACTGGTAGTAATAGACTACTTACCTCAGCGGCACTCTCCCGAGGTCCCTCCGCTACACTGAGGGGGTGTTTGGTTGGAACCCTCACCTGGGGGCCTTGGCCGCCAGGCAGCTGCGTCATCGGACGCCTAGCTCTGATGCCTGGCTCAGGCTCGGGAACCAAACGCGCCGATGTCATGAGTCGATGCCCCTGGGATGGTGCTGCAGAAATATCCACGGACTGCCCCTGATCCAACAACTTGGCCACAGGGCTATTTCCACCGGTAGACATGCCCCTGTTAACAAAAGTTTTCATGCCGACGGGTCGATGAATTATATCAGTAACCTGCTGCCATTTCTTCAAGTTCAAGCTGTCAATGGGTCGCTGGGATGCTGCTGCAGAAATATCCATGGACCGCCCCTTATCCAACAACTTGGTCTCGGGGCTATTTCCCCTGGTAGACATGCCCCTGTTGACCAAAGTTTCCATGCCAATGGGTCGATGAACTGTATCAGTAACCTGCTGTCTGTTCTTCAAGTTCGAGCCGTAAAGGATTTCAGTGCAGGTGTGCATAATCCGGTGGTACATTTTCCTGATCTGACCCTGAAGTGGACCAAGCTCGTCCTTGATGTCTTCAGACAACTGCACTAGGTCCAGTGCAGCCACCACCACCATCACATCAGATGCCTTCTCCCTAGACAATGGGAACTTTATGCCATCAGTGATCTCGATGAAATGCTTTGAGCAAAGCTCAATTTGCTGTATCTCCTTGAGCAGGCCACATGAGTTCCTGCGTTCCTTCTTCTTGGACTCCTGGACGATTCGGTCGTAGAGCGTGGTGACGGGTTCAGAGATGAGGAAGTTCCTGGGCACCGAGAAATGCGGTTGGAGGCCGCGGTCCTGGCACGGGATGGCAGCCACGAGCGCAAAGGACACGATAAAGAGCACGGCGCCCATCGTGTAGAAAGCTGAAGCAAGGCCTCCCGTGGCAGCGTCGTCGTGCAGTCCGGGTACCATCAGGCCTCCCCCTATCGCCTGCAGCTGGCGCGCAGCGGACCACGGCGGGGACACGGCCCAGGACCAGCTATGGGAGCCGGAACTGGATTCAGAGTTGGAGCCCGAGCTGGAGCTAGAACGAGATTGGCTGCTAAACGAGACGTGGAGGCCCTGGCCGTGCCTGTGGCCACGCGAGTCCTTGTTGGAGCGGCTCAAGGAGCGGTTGCGCTCGCCGACGACACCGTGCCTGTCGTCGAGCGTGAGGGCGGTGAGGTCAGTAAGCGCCTTGCGCACGCGGCGGATGTTGCCGACGCCGAGCAGCGTGGCGTGGTCGAGATGCGAGGTGAGGACGGCTGCGGCGTTGGCAAGGGACTTATGCCACTGCTGGACGAGGTCGAGGCCGTCACGGACGGCGTTGCACAGATCTAGCACCATGACCGCGCGGTCGAAGAAGTCAGCGACGAGGCGGTCGAGCGGGGGCCGCGCGGCGGGCGACTCCCCGTTCCCGGAGCCGACGAGCGGCAGGGCGCGGAACTCCTCGAGGCAGAGGAGGAAGGCGTCGAGGAGGCGCCGCATCCAGGCGAGGGAGAGGATATCTGCGGTGGGGTTGTCGGCTGGGAGGACGAGGAGCTTCTCCAGGAGGTCGGCCGCGCGGCGCTGGAAGCCGTCGGTGGTGTCTGCCACTCGGTCGGCGGCGCGGCGCTGGAAGGCGTCGGTGGTGTCTGCCACTCGGTCGGCATCGGATAAGGAGCGGATCAGACCGCGGCGGAGGCGACGGATGTAGGCGAGTGTGGGCGCCGCGGGCGAAGAGGGAATGCCCGGTCCATCCATGGCTGCTGTACGGTGTCGCCGGAGAAGGGGAATACAAACGGGATATATTGGTGGACTGGGTCGTCTTCCTCTTCTTACGAAAATGCTCCGATTGGCGTCTGATTTTTCTATGGCTTTGACAGTTTGACTCTTCTCCCTTGCGCGGCGCCGCCCCATCATGGGCCCACCACTCCATCATTCTCCTGTCATAATTCCTCTGAAAAAATCACACATGTAAACCAGCTAAACCAGCCGTGGACCAGCCGTTGAAACTTCATCTTCCTTTCAACCAACGACAAGGCTAAAGCAGCTAAACAGACCAACGACAAGGCTAAAGCAGCTAAACATACAAGCATCCTTTGATCACCGGCAACATATTAGAGGAACAACTTTTCACAAAAAACCCATATTAGAGGGAATGCCCGGTCCATCCATGGCTGCTAGGGTGTCGCCGGAGAAGGTGAATAGAAACGGGATATTGGTGGATTGGGTCGTCTTCCTCTTCAATAATATTCTACATAGTTGACTTAGTTTTAGTAATATTATTTGCATTATCAAGATTGTTAACCGAAAGTTGCATATCGATGGACCAATCACTATCTTTCAAAATCTGAGCATCAACATCTACCGACCCATCTAGTTTCTCGACACTGAACGATTGTATATTCAACCAGCAATGTTATGTTACTAAACTGAAGTTGGTGTTGAATAACGCACCAAGGTTGTGAACAAAAAAAATTATTTAGACTTAAATGGCTACTGCGATCAAGGCCAGGACTGTTATGTGGCCAACGGCGAGCGGGTCCTGTGTCCAGGCGTGTACCGCGCCGCCCCGTTCTCCATCGACGGCGCCAAGTTCACCTCCGACTTCTACGTCCTCCCCCTTGCTGGGTACGGCGTCGTCTTCGGCACTCACCACGCTCGGTCAGATCACGTAGGATTTCGGCGCACGCACCATGGCGTTTTGGCACCACGATCGCCAAGTGAGTAGGAAAGGCGTGTCGGGACCGCCCAGCCCAGGGCTGCACGCCTGCAACACCACGGACCTCATGCCGGCCCTCCTGGAGGAGTTCGGCCCCATCTTCACCGAGCCATCGGGCATGCCCCCGCCACAGTCCCACGATCACAACATCAACCTCATTCCGGGGTCCCCGGTCGGCCACCGAGCGCGTCGACGCGCTCACCTCTGACTGGAAGGACGCCGCGGCTGGGTGGCGCGCCAGGGAGAAGGCGCTGCTAGCGCGCGCACTGCCGAGGACGCTCGGCTGAACGCCACTGACCTCGCCCGGTGGCGCCCCACGCGTGCCCCGCTCTCACTCTTCTCCTCCGCGGCGCCGTCCTCCTTCGACGCTGTCGCGCCGTCCGTGACGGAGGAGCAGGTCGCGGAGCAGAACGCCATCGTGCCGTCCGCGACCCCACCATGCTCGTCAGCCTCAGCCCGCACTGGAGGTCTCAACTCCGCAGCGTCAAGCTCGTGCACCGGCACCAGCTCCCGCCGGGCCTCGACGCCACCCAGATCTCGAGCCGCTCCTCGGGTGCTGCCCTGCGCTCAGGGTGCTCGATCTACTGCTGGACGGACATGGACGGGGAAGATATGGGATGGAGCTGGAGGTGGGAGATGACAGGTGGGGACTACCTATCAGTGAGAGAAAAGAGAGAGGTAGAGCAGCCACCATGTGACTCAGTGCCAAGTTGGACTGCCACGCTGGCAAAACCAGTGCCACGTCTGCAAAACCACCCTTACAAACCACCTCAGGGGGTTATTTGACCGGTTTTAAAAGTTTGGGAGCAGAAAACCTGGTTTTATAGGTCAGAGGATTTTGTGTACCACCATTCATAGGTCAGGGGGTTATGTAGACTTTTTCCATACCAATATCCATACAAGCATACAACATGTTGCTCTAGAACATAATATCCATCTACGGATATAAAGGATCAAGAGGAATTGAAACACCTAATTTGAAGGACATAACAATCTACTTCTACTTCGCTCGACATGTCCATTGCTAAAAAAAACAATTTGAAAATAAAAGACATCAGATTTGATTTAACGTCATGTTACTCCAGCAAACTAGAAAACCATCTTGTCACCATAAGAGAAAAGCCCAACTCTTTGAATCACTTCTAGAGTTGTCTAATTTTCCGCCTATTTTCAAAGTTGATTTCAGAGCATCTCTAAGAGCCTTTCCAAATCCAACTCTCTAAATCACTGTTTGAAGAGCCATTTGCATAAAAATCGCTATCTATATGTTTCTACTCTCCAACAGTTTTTCTATATCTCGCATGCATTCTAGAAAGTCATTTTCGTCTTCTATATTTGGCTAGCGAGAAATCTGAGATAGAAGATAACTATATTCGGACATTTAGAATTTTGTCAGTGCAAAAAACTTTCTGTTTCTTTTTTTATTTCTTAAGCTACAGTGTAGAGCATCCGGCAATGGAGAACCAGAGGGAGAGAGCAATCGCATTCCAGCACTTTGGCCGACAGATTCTTCGTAATAATTAATTAGCCCTTCTTCCAAAATCCAAAAGAGAAAAGAACATATTCTTTTCGCAAAGTGATTGCATTGATGCTATGACACATGTTCCCTTTAATTTCCAAAATCCAAAAGCTACAGTGTTCTATTTATATGCAACACGGCAACACCGCTGTAGCATATAAATAGAACACAAGCTTGTGCCTGGAAACATCTTCGACTCCTCTCTCGCTCTCTCTTTATCTCTCTCACGCTCACAAGCTTCCCTGTTCCCAACCTGCAGCTTGGATCACAAGCATGGGTGAACAAGGGGTGATGAGCTCCAACTCCTTGGAGCAAATAGATAAACCAAACAATATTATCTCAGCACTGAAGGCGCTGTCCCCCTGGCTGAATAATCCAGGGCAGACAGTAATACAAGTCAAGGTTCTCATGTCGGCGGCGACCCTGCTTCTACTTCTCCAGCTCATATTGGGTTCTATAAGGCGGCATAGCAACAAGTTGTTCATCCATGTGGTGTTGTGGCTGGCATACACACTCCAACTGCCTCTTATCGCGTATACCCTTGGCCTGATGCAGTCCTCTCCTGTCAAGATCAGGCTGTACCCTGTATGGGCACTCTCCCTGTTCCTGCTCTTAGGAGGTTGTAATTCCATCACGGCCTATGATCTCGACGACAACAAGCAATGGAGGTGACACTTTTTTCTGATTTTCCAGTATAGCATCTCCATGTTGCTAATATGTGTGATGCATGCTTGAAACTGGCAGTAATTTCTTTGCTGTAACTGTAACACCCCAGAATTTTTGGACATCTGGATGCTACTAAACACCAACAACAACAGCTGCTCATGACCAATAATGATTTTGGCAGCATTTCCTTTGTAATAAAAACATCGCGGAAGCAATACATATGAATAACCAAAGGAATAAAACTAGCATTAACAAACATCCTAACACAAATTTGCAGTACTCTAATGGTTAAGTTTAACAACCATTGTTTAAACATTTACTTCCAAGTCTCATGAAGATAGCTAAATTATTTTGTATCAAAACATGAGAACTTCTAAAGAACAAGTGTGTGACGTGTAGCTAATTCCCTTCCCTTCAAAGCAAGCATCAAGTACCTGGATTGAGTAAAGCAAGGGTGAGATGAAACATCTCAGCAAGCGAATTTGTTTTGACAAGCAATTTCAACAACAAGTTGAACCAAACATCAATTTAATATGGTCTTTCCAATTGACATGATATCAAATAAATGATAAACTTTCATTTGGAACATAGCCAAGAAATAGAGCTTCATAATAATAGCATAAAAAAATTCCTTCAGTAGTATACTTCTCGTGAATGCATATGAATGTAATGCAAATGTCTCCTGCCTGCACACCCAGCAAGGTGTGGAGCTGCATCCCATGATGCGTACCGGTACAGTCATGACCATAGGTCAAGACATAACTTCCAATGCCAATGAATGATGCAATGCACTTGGCATGTTGCAATAATATGAATATACCACCAATGATACTTCAACTTCAATTCAGGGTTGTGGGCTAGCCACAAACGACAATATCGAATAATGACATCACCATGAATACTTAAATAAGACCATAATTAAATGAGGTAGAGTAAACTAAGGTAACATGTTTTGTATATGAGTGATATGGCATTCTTATAAATAATAAGATGTAGGTGATAAAAATAACAAGCCAAAACGGTAGCAAACCACCACTACATTCACTTGCCTCTTTACCGAAGAAGAACAAAAGCACTTGCAGCATTCCGAAGTGCTACCACCTGATCACAAATAATATTCAGCACATGCACCAACATACAAGCAAGAATAACAACAAAAACGCACTAGAGCGCCCAAAACCCGACATACAAGCATCTACCGCTCGTGCTACCGATCAAGACAGCAGCACTGACCCTTCTCTTTTTTATAGACTTCAAACTACTTAGCAAAAATTCCCAAAATTTACCAAATTATTTAGAACTCCATTTTCTACAATTATTCTATTGTGAGTTTTCACATCGAAGGTCTCCAAGATGGTGTAATTAACCATGAAACATAACTGAATACTTCTGACGTCCAAAACAGAACATCAATGTTCAAAAATTCATAACTAAAGATTTACTAATCCAACAAATGTCAACTTTACCAATATGGAAACATAAAGAAACGCCCTACCATTTCGTTTAGATCACAAGATCAAATTAACCTATATAAATAGTCAAAAACTGCATAGATCTAAAACTGTCCAGATTCTCGTCACTGGAAAACAGTCCACTCTAATGGGTCATATCTCCCAAACTACGAAGGCTATGGAGGTGATATTGGTGTCAAAAGAAACATGACGAAATCCTCTTGAACATTCCCATAGTCCCACAATTTATTGAGGCTCTTAAGATGCCCTAAAACGGTGAAGAATAGAAAATGCAGAGTCTGATGGGTCTCAAAACGTGGGCGAGATTAATTTCAGGAATTACTCCAAATATATAAACCCTTCCTAAGGGGATGATTTAATCCATGGAACTTCCTCCAAAGAAGAGGATTAGGATCCGAGATCTCACCTAGTTACTCACAACGAGTACGATGATAATCCTTGGGCTATCCTTGTCATTGCGACGGCATCGTCCTTCCGATGGAATCTTGGAGAAGAAAGGCACGTCGACAGCGGCGTCAAGCCCTAATTTCTCCTTTCCTCTTTCTTGATCTCTATTTCCTCCTCATGAGATGACAGAGAGAGGGTGGCGGCTGTTGGATAGAAAGGTCGTAGGGGGGAGGGGAAATAGGAAACGCACGGTTCAGGACACTTGGAGACCGACTCAGATGCAAAAAGAGGGGGTGTGTGGTACTGTAGCTATGCTATAGTAATTTCTTTCTTTTTTTATTTATTTCCTTTTCTTTTGGCTGGGCGTTACAGTCTCTCCCCCTAAAATGAATTCGTCCTCGAATTCTGCCGCATCTATGACTGAAACCCACAGAACCTTAAACCGTACAGGACTCACCGGTATTGGAGAGTTCGGGATACTCCTTACGCATCTCTTCAAGCTACCAAGTTGCTTCACATTTAGGCTGATTCGTCCGTAGAACCCTCACACATTTGATAATCCTAGTTCTTAACACATGCTCTGATGATTAAAAAATACGCACTGACACTTCACAGTCAAGTCCTACTCCACCCAAATCAACACTAAGTCGATCTTGTGCTTGGGATCCCGCAAATACTTCCTCAACATAGAGACAGGAAGACATTATGAACTCCCTTCATAGACTCATGCAACTACAAGCGATAAGTCATGCTACCAACCTGAGATATGATATCAAAAGGTCCAATGTACCTTGGACTAAGGCTTGGACTAAGCTTCCCCGTAGTGCCAAACCACACAACACCCTTAGTAGACAATACTTTGAGAAGAACATGATCACTCCCTGCAACTCAAGATCTCGCCTTCAAATATCCACATAACTTTTTTGACGGCACTGTGAGCGGACAACATTTTCTGACATATCTCTTGCACCTTTTCAGCTATTTAATCCAACTTGGACCAACTAAAGACCTTTCCCCCAATATTTCCCAACAGAACGATAACATATCGCATACAAAGCCTTAAACGATGTCGTCCTTATACTAGCCTGGTATCTTATTATAAGCAAACTTAGCCAAAGCTAGATGATCCTCCAACTATCCTTCCAAGAGAGAACACAAGCGCATAGCATGTCCTCCAAGGTCTGGACAATCTGCTTAGACTAACTGTTTGTGGGTGAAAAGAAACACCCATGCCAAGCTAAGTGCTGAAAGCGCCATGAAAACTTCTCCAAAAATTAGAAACAAATTTGGAGTCTTAATCTAAAACAATAGACTTTGGCATGCCAAGATGGGAAAAGAAATGACCTAGCTACTATTCATGCAAGTACTGTTCCACATCTTTTTTTTTGCATCTTCTTATAGTTGTAGTTTTCTTGATCCGAACCCAAAACGTGCATGAGTAGCCAAACGGAATGTGTTCGATAAGCTCCACAGACCCATGGCCTCTAATCATCAATCTAGGCAATGTATGTAGTTTGTTTTATTTATTTATTACAACTCAATAATACTCCCATCAAACTTTGCCACTTTGTGCTTTCTAACATGCCAAACATATTCAAGGTTTTACATTCTACCCCCCTTAAAGAATTCGTCCCTGAATTCCTCAACTTATTTGTAAACAAAAATTATAAGACTCTCAATGGCAACACTTGTAATTTTTCCAAGACCACACGGTATGGAGCAAGGAAGTTCTACTAAAAGAACTTCTAATCCAGATACCCAGCAAACAACACTTCAAAGGAAAGCACAAACTTGTATACATGCATTGGGACAATCAACTTAGACATTTCGATCATCTATGAAAAGTCAATGTTTGAACTCAAACTCAAGGTATCAATAAGGGTTTTCGAATAGCACATATAGTGGTTAGGAAAAAAACTAACACCACAGTTCCATACTTTGATGGCTCATCATACATGAGCAAATTGACATATAAAGAAAAATCACCACAATTGTCAAACTATCCTACAATAAATAAGAACAGAATAAAAAATTTTGTATTGCGGCGGCGACAATTGTCAAACTATCCTACAATAAAGAAGAAAGGCACGTCGATGGCGGCGGCAAGCCCTAATTTCTCCTTTCTTGATCTCTATTTCCTCCTCATGAGATGACAGAAAGAGGGTGGCGGCTGTTGGACAGAAAGGTCGTAGGGGGGAGGGGAAATAGGAAACGCACGGTACAGGAGACTTGGAGACCGACTCAGATACAAAAAGAGGGGGTGTGGGCGTTACAGTAACAGAGTGGCGTCAGCCTGCCATGGCCCTTATATACTCCATGACTCCTATTGCCATCAGTGTTAATACATTCGGGGGCATTGCGGGGTGGATGGTCAACTGCTCTGATCCTAGCAAAGTGGTAGCTGACTACATGAAGGGTAATCTGGCCAACTACTCAAGACAAGGTGATCGTTCCCAAGAGTATGATCATCCTATCACCTTGAAGAAGGGATGTAAATACCTGGTATGCTGGCGTGGTTGTAGAACAAACAAGAGAGGTGTAACTGAAGTAGAAAAGGAGGATGCCATCACTGTCGAGATGATATGGGACAAGTGCAAAGAAGATATGTTCATCTCTTGTTATGGCCGCTGCATCAGCTCACGGATCAAAGGTGCATGTCTTTCCTTTGCCTTGTCCCACTTGCTGAGGTGCCGCTTCTTTGGGATGGATTGCACTGAAGACAGCCTTCTTCAAGAGGCTTGTCAGTTTGTTCTTGAAGGGATGCTATCATATAAAAACAGCAGCAGTGGTCATGCGACCTACATAGAAGAAGCATTCAGTGTAATAGAAGCAGAGTTAGGATTCCTCTATGATTTCTTCTACACAAAGCATGCTTCTATGTTTGAGAAGGAGACTGTTTCTTTGCAATGGTCATTATGAAGATGATTGCCATATTTGCCCTGGGAGTGGTACTTGCTCTTTAGATCACCATTTCTTAACACACATACCCTGTTATCGAAGTGAATAGCAGAAAAGAAGAGAAGACACCATCATTACGGCAGTAATCCTGGGAACACTCCTTGCAGTGGAAGCATTGCAATCCATAGTATACCTAAGGTCAGACTGGGCCATTGTATCACTTGCTTGTGATTTTATCACAACAAGAAGGTCCCTTGGAATCATCATCCCATTTTCCCTTCGCAAGCGGCTAATTTTGTTTCTTAGTAGTAGGCGCCCGATGCTCGGCTACTGGCAGAACAAGATAGGCCAGTTCTCAGTGGTAGAAAGCTCCAGATTCCTTGGCCGCAGGGAAACCGAACCTACTACTACTATTACATGCATGGGTAAACTGATTTCTTATTTTCTGTCACTGGGGAATCCATTTTCAAGCAAAGGTGTGGCTTTGTGGAGTTACCTGACATGGTGAAGGCAGAGATTGTGCACTCACTTAAATCCAATAGCGATGGTCATCTAACTAATGGGGAGGCATCGCTGCAGCGCAATCATGTTTTTGGACAGTTTTCATGGACATTTCGTGATGAGACGATGACTAAGACAGAAAGGATGCTTATCTGGCACATTGGCACAGATTACTGCAGGATCAAATCATGTGGTGTGGCAGAGGAGGGGCCTGTGGGACAAGCACACTACCGAGAAGTTGCAACCAAGTTATCAGCCTACAGCACGTACCTGATGTCTAAAGCCCCAGAATTGCTTCCAGGGACACCAAGTTTGTCGTCGACCGTGTGATCTATGAAGCCACAACAGCTTTGGGAACCAAGAGGCGAAACAGAGATATTCTGCAGGATGCCATCGACAACTCCAGGGATGAAGACACCATCTTTGCCAAAGGACTTGAGCTTGCGACAATGCTAGTAGAGGGCATGGAAAACAGCTTCCATCTCTGGAAGGTGCTGGCCGAGTACTGGGCAGAGACCATCCTCTACGTTGCGCCGTCTGAAAACGCCAGGGCGCACATTGAACATCTTTCTCAAGGAGGGGAATTTCTGACCCACGTCTGGGCTCTCCTCACCCACGCTGGCATCTTGTGTCGCCCTTCACCAGAGAAGCCAACCCCAACCCGGACCTAGAGGAAGGCATAGCATGGCCAGTTCTGTATATTATACTCCAGGTCCCAGCATTCGTTCTTCCCCAGCTATACCTAGCGATACAAGTGTGCTTGTTTGCCATTTGATTCTGAGGAATTTATTTTATTCCATCAAGCTGGTCCTGAGTTGTTCCCCAGCTATACCTAGCGATACAAGTTGTTGCAATTCAGCTGAGTTGTTTAGGGGGCTTAAGCAGCACTCTTCGGGTCCTGAGTTTGATTCCCCGTGGGAGTAGATTGAGTCTTATTGTGTGTGCTCATTGCATTGTTGTCAGCCCGATGCTTGTGTGTTTTTGTAAAAAAATATAAAAAATAAAAGACTTCGTGATTTTTTATTTTTAAATTGGTCCATTATATTAAGTACTAAAAATGCTTCCATTTGTTTGTATGAAATTCCAATAGCGTTCAAATTTGATGTCACGAGATTTGCTAGTCTGGGGTCTTTGTCCTCACATTTGCTCTGTATGTAGCTTTCCTAGAGTGTCAGCATTTGGTTTTATTCAAAGAGTGGAGGGGAGGGACGCTAGTAGCTTGAGCAAAGGAAAGAGCCTTATCGTTTGTCTCAAAGAGTTGGTGAATTACACTTCACCGCAATGAGAGGTTTGGCATCACATACTGTTAAATTCTTAGGTTCAGCAATAACACTAATTTGCTGATAAACAGGACCTTAGTGTAAACATAATCGATCTCTAACATGCCACCATGGCTATTGGCAAACAAACTCCAACGAAGGTATGAGCAGCATCATATTTCATCTAAATGTTCTTGTGTCCTAGCAGTAAAGTTTAATGATCCTGCAAACCTAACAATGGCATCAAGAGCCAGTGTAAGCTAATGCGAGGACAAACTTTATCATGTTGTTCATGTTCTCTTCTAGTTCACGCTGTTCATAAAAAGCAAGCACACCAGTGGTGTTAAGTGTTTTCCCAAGAAGGGGATTTGTTGCTAAGAACACTCAAACACCTCAAATCCCCAAAGATCATAAATCCTAGATCCCCAACATTCCCCCAAATTTAGTTATCCACACCAAAGCCAGCGGGACTACCTTGAGCACCCCGACATAGCTCACTGTCCCCTGCAGCAGCAGCACGTGCGTGGTGGACCTCTTCCCGGTCGTCGTCGAGGCTGGCCTCCTCGCGGCAACAGAGCGCCGCCGCCGCATCGCCACCGGGCACCATCGAGAAACCGCTCGACGGAGCCACGTGCAGGCCAACGCAGCACGCGAATCCGGCAAAGGGGATCTCGGCGGCGCCGGTCTTCCTCGCTTCGGTCGCTGGCCGCGACCGCCGGCTCCGTGAAGGACAATAGTTGTGGCCCGTGAAGGCCAAAATGGGCCGGCGGAAGGAAAAGGGGCCCAAAGCCCAAGGGAGAAGGGCACAAAAGTCACAATTAGTGCCACGGCTCGCTGCAGAAACATTCTGACCATTCATCTCCCTCCGTCCCACCTTCAAATCTTCCGCGTCGGTGCGTCGCCATTGTTTGGACGGATTCCCTTCCTAGTTGTGTAAGTGTTTGGTAACTCACGATCTCGCTGAGTTATCAATGATTAATGAAAGGCCGTAGAGCCGAGGGTGACTTCAAAAAAAAAATCTTTCGCCATTGTCGCCATTCCGTGATCACATCCGCCGCTCGATGCTGACGGCGGCGACGGACAGGCGAGCGAACAGCCGCCGCTGCCACCACTGCTCTCGGTTGATTCGATCCTCCTCATGTACAGAATACGCCTGCCTGTATTCGACGGGTAACCTAAATTTCCACCCTATCTCAAAATTACTGTTTGGTCCCGATCTACAGTTCTACAATTATGAGATGCCTGCAGCTTACGCTTTTTATTGTAAAATGAAAAAAAGAGGGGCCGATATTTATTTTTAATGTTAAAGAGGACCAATGTGTACCCCTCATTTTAGAGAAAATCTGTGCTATAAGAATGATCACTGCAGTCATATTCTCCACTGGTACACTCTCATCTCACTGCTGGAAACTCAAATTGTTCCGTGGGTGCAAAAACCCATGGAAAAACGCATACACCCACAGAATTTTTTAGAAAAAATGAATTTTTTTGTGGGTTCACCGTAAACAATTCGAGTTTCTAATATTGTCATATCTATCTAGATTACTACTGTATTCTATTCCTTGCAGAAAAAAAAAACATACTACAAGGAAAACGGATGAAACCTTTAGATTTGCATGCAAATTAGCGAGTGCTCAGTGTGCAAATATGCATCTTTGCCTGGTAAACCTGATGCTACGAAAAAGGCCAGATTAATGTTCACAGCAAATAATTTGTTTTCCTTTAGTTATTCAAATATTTTTGGCCATTCAAATAAAAAGCATTTAAACGTTGAAAGGGTGAGGCTGTTGCTGTACACAATAGACCACATTGTTTATTTGTTTTGTTATCACTGGCAATTAAAACCATTTGCTACTCACAATGAGATGTAACGGCATACAAATTACAACAACGGGGGGAACGTACAGTGAAATAACTATTCCAAAAAGATTAGTATATTTTGCAAAACATATTGAGGTATACATATAGACTAAAACTTGTTCGGGCTGCTGCAATAGTAGCCTGCCAGAAGCGAAAGAGATGTGTTCACAGCTTCCAAAGAATAGCTAGTTCATTCAGAAGACAAGAACAGTGTGTTTCGGTGAGAAAGCCCAGTCGTAGTGGCCTGTTTCCCCGGTCCATAGGTGAGCAATTTTCAATTGATGAGCATTTGATAAATCCCATAAATAAAATCCTTTTGCTGCGGGGAATTGTCTTGGCTATCTCAAATGAGTGTTGCCCATAATTACTCTCAACATCCGGCAAATAGTGTAGACATATTGATTTAATTATGATATCTTTTCAGTAGAGGAAACCACAAGGCTACACATGATCAAATGTTCCAATTAATGTCAGATCTGAGTGGTTAGGAGCAAAAAGGAGAGGAACAGATGATTGCTATTCAATTTGTTTGGCCATACAAGCGCATATATCTTTGACCATACAAGCACACAATTTCTTTGAGCAAAAAGGAATAATGGATTTATTCCTACTGTTGATTTATGACAGTACATCCAGAATGTTCTCCAAATAACATATATATAGAAATAATCATGGCAGTGTATTGTCATCAATCATGATATCATAGAAATGCTCGGAATGCAAAAGAAATATTACCTACAATGTTCTGCCACAATTGCTGTTAAGGAAGAACTCCACTAATTGGTGTGCAGCATAGTGCATCAATATGGATCTCCTTGATATTTGAGAACCCAGTGTCTTGTATCCTACAAGTGGCGACTGTACCCTGCGCGAAAGTAAATGCTCCTGTCCCACCCACAATAGCCCAGTCACCTTCTTGATTTCCTATGGTTTGAAGACTAGAGCCCTGGAATCTAGATCAGGAAAACAGTATAAAACAATCCGGTAAGCTTTCAGCAGCCTAATATCCACGACTAGCTATGTGCATACGAAGTAGAAATTTCATACTAGATTTCAATGTTCAAAATATTTAACACCAACATTAAGTAATGCCAAACCTTTCATCAGTAAACACTACGCTGCTCCAGTGGAACCAGCCATCATAGCTCATACTAGTCTTCGAATGCAGACCTTGAGCACGTGCAACAAGCTTTCTACCAGGGCCAACACTGTCATATATGGGGTAGTCATGAACATTGGTGTAAGCAAACATGTCAGGCTGCTCTGGATTCGCTATATTTACTTGGTTATAGTCTGGCCCACTGATGATCTGGTGCATATACAGTCTGCGATTATACTTTCTCATGGACTGTGGGGTTACAGGAGCACTCTGTGGATTAGTATTAGCCATAGGGCTGGACACATTTGAGATTGCACTGGAACTAACGATTATCATCCCGTCCTCGAAAATCTGCAAGTAAATGAATGAGTTGCTCTTCTTAGTGATAAACAAATATTTGAATATGGAACAAAGGATTTGGAAAGCTTTCTAGGGTACTCTATAGATATATATACTCCTTACCTTAATTTTAGTGCAAATGAAACAAACTAGCTAGTTAGGTAGATGCCAATTCTAAGAAAACATATGCAACTAAATCAACATATTTGATGAACCCATCAGTTTTAAAGTTATTCAAATGTAATGCATCAGATATCTTCATATGGAACTTGCAATTTCTTTTACACGCTCTGTTCGGAATTGTAATACATATATAGTTTGTGTTGTCAGGACAAGCAACCTTTATTTGATCAATCATTCTATTAGTGCGTAGTTTTTGTGATGTAAAACTAACATTGCTCTCCATTTGTATCAAAAGTATTTATTACTTAGGATTACAAATTAGTATCATACAAATGACATACTAATAGTAGAGTACTTATCGCCAAACAACTTGTCTAAGAGATACGCCTTAAAAAGATGAACAGAGAGAGTAACCTAATATGCAGGAAAATTAATTAAGGAGCATCAAATAGAGAAAGTGAATATGGGTTACCTAGGTTTATATACTACACATACATCTACTAAAAATCATTCATTATGTTGTACTCTTGTTATTTTGACTCACACTAGATTATTGGAATCTTCTGTGAAGAATGTGCATATGTTTATGCACATCGTTTTTTTTTCAAGCATATGCACATCGTTATTTAACTACTATTGGTAAACTTTTATTTTTCAAACTGAATCCAAGGGAAACTATATATTCTCATCTTTGTCGTTTAACCATAACCATTCTTATGTGCCTGGGTCTAGCACATGGACATGGTGGTTCTTTCGTTAATGTGCATTCGGAATTCACATATGCATATATAGATTTCTTTTGTTAGTGTGCATTTGGAATTCTCATATGCATATATAGATGATTGATTCTGGTGAGTACCCTATTTTCGCCACACATGAAAATGGCAACTAAAACTATAGATGAGCACCAAAGTAATTTTACCTCTGAACCAATATGTCTGATAATAGCTCGAATGTTACTCGTTTCAATTTGGCACGGGGGAGCAACAAGTATAAGATCAAAAAATGCTAACATCACCTTGTTATTAGTCTCAACTGGTGTGGTCGTTGGGTAGCATAATGCATGGATGTGGATCTCCTTGATGTTTGAGGGCCAAATTTCTCGCACTCTACGTGTGGTAACGGTACCCTGTACAAAAGCAAACTCTCCAGTTCCTCCGACAATAGCCCATTCGCCTTCTTGATCTCCTATTGCATTAAAGCTAGACCCCAGGAATCTATAAATATAAGAATCCAGTAAGCTTGCATTGATGCTTAAAAAATCAAGTCGATCAGCTAGCTAGCTATATGCATGTCACAAGTTAATATACTATGCGGTCCCCCTGGAGTTACCTTTCATAGTCAAAGACTACTTTCCCAAAAAAAAAATCAGGATAACAGTGCATAGAAAGAAAAATATTTACAGCTCTTTCACAAAAAAAAAAGAAATATTTACAGCAAATGTTTGGAGTAAGATCAACATGGAGTTACCTTTCATAATCAAAGACTACTTTGCTCCAGTGGAGCCAGCTGCCACCATTCATCATACTAGTCTTAGAATGCAGGCCTTGTGCACGTGCAACAATCTTCTTGCCAGGGCCAAGACTATCATATATGGGGTAGTCGTGCACGTTGGTGTAACCAAACATTTCAGGCTGCTCTGGATTTGCTATAGTTACTTGGTTATAGTCTGGCCCAGTGATGATCTGGTGCATGTACCACGTCCGAATGTACTCAGTTGCCTGGGACTTTGGGGTCAGAGGACCACTCTGTGGACTAGCCATCGAAGGGCTGCTTGCATTTGCGGTTGTTGCATTGGAATCAACATTTATCATATTGTCCTTGAAAAACTGCAAACCAATGGAGTTATTGCTCTTCTTAGTTTTAAAACAGATAACTGAATATAGAATAACAGAATTGGAAAGATAGTTTCTGAATGTAAGTTAATTTTGCCTTCTAAACTTTCCTCCAAGAAAATCATACTTCTACGTGTATATGTTAAAATTTCACTTCCTTACTTGTCCTTAGTGAATGCTATGTCTCAAAATGAATCATTAAACATTCTCAATGAATTAAAATTAGAGGGATTGGAATGCTCCTTCCCTACCTTAATGTTAGTTCAAGTTATTAATAGGAAAAAATACATCCATAAGTGAATTTATTCTAATAAAGCTATATAGAACACACTCAAAAGTGTCATATGTGTTATTCTAGCTTGGGGACCATTCAAATGGGGTTCATCTTATTAAATCACAGGAGCTGAGATACGACCAGTTACATGTACACAGTTACCTACATGCAACAATTAACTGAAGCTGACCTTAACAAATCAGGACATCCACTATTGCACGCGAATAAACCTCATTACTGTGGGTTTAACCCCCCTCCCCTCCCTCATAGGTGGTTTTCGGGCAGCATTTGTGAAATTTTGACGGGAGGAGGCGAGAGTGGGAGGAGGGGCTAGGGTTTCCCATTGTATACTCTGAGGCCGTTTAGGGGTTGAGACGAATCAAATATTTTCACCAACAGTTACTTTAACACTGATGATAGCAGTGTTGATATTTTCACCAATAGTTACTTTAACTACCAATTCTTATACGAACCGTTGGTCAAAATGTTCCACCACTAGTTCATATTCACCAACAGTTCGTATTGCAAACCGGTGGTGAAAAATAATGGACGATAAAAGTAAATTCTGTAGTAGCATTAAAGCAACTACATAGTACAAATAGAAGGTACACATGGAAAAAAAATGTTACTATAACCTTAGTCTCAATTGGAATGTCCTGTCCTGTGATGCCCAATGCACGGATACAGATCTCCTTTATGTTCGAGGACCTACTATCTTCTACTCTACTGATTGTGATAGTTCCTTGTGCAAAAGCAAATAATCCTGTCCCACCGACAATAGCCCATTCTCCTGTGATCTTATTTTCATCTCCTATTACCACAAAAGTAGACCCCTCGAACCTATTTTAATAAGAAATGAAATAATCCAATAAGCTTGCAATGGGTGCACAAAATTAAAAAGCAAGTCTGATGACAAGTTGTGTGCATGTATCCATGGCATAAATCTATTGGATATAGTATCAGAATTTTAATTAGTAAGGGAAAGTAGGTCGGATAGCAATGCAGAAAAAGCAGAAATGTTATAGAAGGGAAAGTCCATATTAAAGATTAAGATCAATGTTGAGTACCGAAGTATGTATACGAACCTTCCATCGTTGAACACTAGTCTGCTCAAGTGGAACCAGTTATCGTAGTCCAGACAAGTTTCGGTATGCAGACCTTGTGCACGTGCAACAATCTTTGCGTTTGGGTCAAGACTATCATAAATGGGATAGTCATGGACATTTGTGCAACCAAACATCTGAGGTTGCCCTAGATCTGCAATATTTACTTGGTTATAGTATGGTCCGTCAATGATCAGGTGCATGTATAATTTTTGATTGTACACAGTTCCTTGGAATTGTTGGGTGACAGAATGACTTTGTGGATAACAGTCCATGGAAGGGCCGCTAATATTTGAGCTTGCATTGGAGCCTTCCTTTATCGACTTGTCTTTGAGAAGCTGCATACCAATGGAGGAATTCCACTCTTTCAGTGTTAACACATATTACTATTTTAATATAGGAGCCATTTGCATTCTGTAACTTCAATTGCAATAAGTACAATAGGTGTCGACACGTTTTTTTAGTCCAACTTCATCCTGATTGATATGGAACAATAAGAGAACCAACAGATAGCTTACTTCAGAATACTTTTTTGTACACAACTTCAGAATACTTTTTTGTTCCACAAGAGATGTTTTTCAGAACTAATAG
>DXKC01013716.1:0-12187 GCA_031170775.1 Cymbopogon citratus
GTGCACCGACATCTAAAATGTGAAATTACTATTATAAAATCCTCTAGAATTCTTTTGATAGTGCATTTATTTTATACTATAAATGTAGGTATATTTTTTTTTAGTTATAAACCTGGTAAAAGTCATATAAGCTTAACTAAACATCCATAAACTGAAATGGCTTACATTTTGGTTTAGTTTCCTAGCTTTTAGTCTGGCTGGAATCCACCCGGACGAACTTAGTTGCTCCACCAAGCCATCACCCAGTTGTTTGGCTGTCTGTATTAGGCTAGCCCCAAAGTATGTTTGGTCGTCTGGTTTGTTTGATACAAACACCTCTTCTCTAAATCGGTAAGAGTTTACCTCCATTGAGAAATTTAGTCGAACACTTGGTGGGCACCTCTTGAATGGATGCACAATGAGCATCCAACGAGTAGAGTAGGAAATAGGTGCACAATGAGCATCCACAAAGCACGACCAACACCCCAATGAGCAACATGGTGTGAGCAAGTGCTGATGAGCGGCATGCATCCAGACTCGGGCAATTGACGGTGAGTAGCACGGTGAGCACCCGTACCTAAACAAGTGGCGGACATGGAATTGCATTGGTACGAGGATAGAGCCGAGGAGGTTGGCATAGCCCTCGTCCATGGTCGGTACCATCATTGTGCTTGTACAACCAACGATGAAGCCGAGCAGCAGAGCATCTTCTAGGCCTAAGACCGAACACGGCAACAATAGGGCATCCTCCGCATGGCAGCAACACATGGCAGTCGTGGCTGGCTCATCGTCCATGTTCGCCTCCTTCGCACGGCAGCAGCACAGGGCAGCCGCAACCGGCCAACAATGAGCTCGCCGCGGTTGGCTGGCGGTGAGCTCACCATGGCCCAGCTCGTTAGCGCTCATGGAGAAGTGTCACATCATGGCCAGCTCGTTATCCCTCCAAGCTCGGCAACAGCATGGCCTAGTTTGCTATCACTCTACTAGCATTGCGTGCACTATCGGCTGTGACACATCGCACGCCTCCCAGGCGGAGGCGCCACTATCCAAGGCCATGATGGGGTCAAGCCTTGTGTTGGCCGGTGGAGGGATGGGAGTGGTGGCTCACCGTGGGCGTGGTAGGGGGTGGGCGACACACAAACATTGCATGGGGGCGCGAGGGAGAGTGGAGCAGGGTGACCGTGTTAGTAAGTAATGCAAATAAAGATTGAACATGAGATACTAATTTTATATGAAAAACCCCTGCGGGAAAAACCACCAGCGATCTTCACTATATAAAAAGATTTTACTGAACGCTAAATGCAATGAGTCGTCTCACTGTTCTGGTGTGGCTTTAAAGATATATTTATAGGACTACTGACTGCAGTCAAGTACAAAAATAAATTAGCTAATAAACATAACCCAAACTGTGGGCCCTTCAAGCATCCCCAACAAGACTAACGTTATAAATTGGATCATATTCAAACAAAACTCCACCATGAGATGAATCCATCTTGTAGCGAATGAAGTATAGTCAATCAACTCACTTCAATAATAAGTAATCACCGGTGCCAAAAGTATCATCGACCAACTAAGCTTGAGCATAGCCCAAATTTAGCTCTAAGAACTTTTGTTAACATATCAGCAGGATTGTCACGAGTACTTATCTTGCAAACTTTAATGTCACCTTCAACAATGACACCTCAAACAAAATGATATCTCTGGTCCTTTCATGAAACATCTCATGTTAGTCAGACAAATAGCACTCTGGCTATCAAAATGTATAGTAGTGCAAGAAATAACCCCACAAAGTTCAGCGTATAAACCTCTCAGCTTCTTTACAAGCTTCAGAAATAGCTATATATTCAGCTTCTATAGTAGACATAGCAATAATAAACTGCAAACACGGTTTCCAACCAATAGCACAACCAGCAATGGTGAAAACATAACTCGTGAAAGACCTCTTCTGATCTAAATACCAGCATGATAAAAAAAACATAACAAACAAGTCCATCTCTAGTTTTCCGAAACATCAAACAGACATTAGAAGTGCTTCAGAAATATATCAAAATCCATTGAACAACCCTCCAATGCTCCTTACTAGGATTAGCAATGAATCTACTAACAACATGTAATGCATGAGATAAATAAGGATGAGAACAAACCATGGCATATATAAGAGAACCAACTGCACTGGAATATCAAACTCTAGACATGTACTCAATATCCTGATCTGACTGTGCACATAAATCCAAGGATAATCTAAAATGTGCTACTAATGGAGTACTCACTGATTTTGCAGTATACATATTGAAATGACAAAGAACTTTTTCAGTATAACCTTGCTGATTGAGGTATAATTTACAATAATTTTTATCTCTTGTAATTTCCATACAAAGAATTTTCTTATCTGTACCTAAGTCCTTCATCTCAAATTCTTTACTCAATTTCCTACAATTTAGCTATTTCTGATTTATCTTTAGTAGCAATCAACATATCATCAATGCAAAGAAGCAAATAAATAGTTGAGCCATTAAAAATCTTCAAATAAACATAACTATCAAAATCAGACCACTTAAAACCACAACATAGGATAAATGAGTCAAACCTCTTGTACCATTGCCTAGGAGATTACTTTAAACCATAAAGAGACTTCTTTAGTTTGCGAACAAGGTTTTAACAAAACCAACATGTCAAAAAAAATGTTTACCTTCAAGTTGGTTCATATAATTGTCTTCTTCCAACTCACCATGTAAAAAAGTCACTTTAACATCTAGTTGCTCAAGTTCATAATCATGTATGGCAACAATACCAACAATGTGTGAATAAAACTATGCTTAACAACTAGGAAAAGAAATCATTATGATCAATGTATGGAATCCAACTATAGCTTTAGTAACCATTCTCGCTTTACATCTTGCTGGTTCACTAGAAGAAATACCCTCCTCTCTTCTGAAATCCATTTGCAACGGACATGCTTTTAACTCTTAGGCAATTTGACTAAATCCCAAGTACCATTCTTTTTAAGTGACCCCATCTCATCTTGCATAGTGGTCATCCAATTGTTGCAATCAACAGAAGTAATTGCCTCAGAATAATAAGAAGGTTTTGAATTACCTTCAATCTCTTCTATAACACTCATAGAATAAGCTACATTGGATTTGTCAATCAACCTTTTAATAGGTTTAGGCTGCCTTTTAGACCTATTAGCAGCAATACAATGTTATGGAGACTGCACAACTAGAGAAGAATGCTTAGTAATAGATGAATCATCAACAACTATAGAAATTTGAGCAATAGGTGCATCTTGGACAATAGCATTATCAAAAGCATTATCAGCATCTGGTGCATCAATTAAGTGCTCCACCTACACCCTTATTTTCTCTCCATCAATAGAAGCATAAACAGATAGGTTGTCATAGAATATAGCAGATTCATTAAAATAACATTCCTGCTGAGCACAACCATTTGAGTCAGGGGATTGTCACACACGGCCTAATTGGAGTTTGGCCCATGGTGGTCCATGTGGATGTTGTGCATAGTTTAGTCCCACCTTGATTGTTTAGAAAGGGATAGACCAACATATAACTCTTCTAGAGTCCATCCCACCATCCCCGAGTTAACTCTTTTACGCGAAGCGAGGACGAAAGCGTAAGTGGGATGGGTGGTAGGTGTGGTTCGCTCAGCGTGCAGAATGGATCTTAGCCGTTTGGACTCTGGGGCGTTACAAATGGTATCAGAGCCGACCTTCGCAGCAACGGGGGCATGCGGGCCAGGGGTGGCGGCCATGGTAGGTTCATTGCGCGTGTAGGCTCTGCGGGGCGCACGACATGGCACATGTGCCGACCTTGGGCGCACGGTCGCATGTGCTAAGAGGGGAACGTTCCTGATCTTGTTTGTCCAACTGTGGGTGTGTTGGGCTCGATGAGGACGTCGACGTCGAGTTCTTTGAGGGGGTGTATGTCACACTCGGCCCAATTGGAGTTTGGCCCATGGTGGTCCATGTGGATGTTGTGCAGAGTTTAGTCCCACCTTGATTGTTTAGAGTGGGATAGACCAACATATAACTCTTCTAGAGTCCATCCCACCATCTCCTAGTTAACTCTTTTACGCGAAGCGAGGACGAAAGCGTAAGTGGGATGGGTGGTAGGTGCGGTTCGCTCCGCGTGCAGAGTGGATCTTAGCCGTTTGGACTCTGGGGCGTTACAGGGATTCCATAACTTATAACCTTTAACACCAGGTTGATAACCAAGAAATATGCATTTAGCCACACTAGGCTCCAATTTACCATTATCAACATGAGCATAGGCAGTACAACCAAAAACTCTCAATTGCAAATAATTAGCTAGAGATCTAGACCATACCTCAATTAGGTTTTCTTACCAAGGTGCATACAAGGTGAACAATTAATAAGATAGCAAGCAATAGAAGCAGCATTAGCCCAAAAAACTCCTATTCAAACCCAAATTATACAACATGCAATGAGCCTCAGAGATGATAATTCTATTCATATGGCCAGCTACACCATTATTTTGAGGTGTATAAGGAATAGTGTAGTGCCTAACAATGCCTTGAGACATGAATGCATTAAATTTATTAGAACAAAATTCCATCCCATCATTAGTGTTAAGGTTTTTAACCTTCTTCTTAGTTTGTTTTTCAATCATAACCTTCCACTCTTTAAATACTGAAAACTGTGGGTGTATTAATCCCTATACCCTCACGGCTATCTTTGAGCCACACTTCCTGGAGGCCCGGATGACAAGTTCAAGCCCGAGGAGACGTCACCAAACATGGTTGGCGGACTACTCGGCAACTCGGAGGCGCCTTGGCGTGCAAGGCACTCTAGATAATAGGATTCTTATGTATCTTTCCTAGATATGTATGATTGTAATTATCCCATACCGTGATCTCAGGATCTGTAACCCTGTCCCACGGCTATAAATGGCGGGCAGGGAACCCCCTATAGCTTAACTTCTCATAAGGCAATACAATCCACAGAGACGCAGGACGTAGGGTATTATGCATCTTGTAGCCCGAACCTGGATAAACCCTGGTGTTCGCCTTGCGTCATGCTCAATCGCTAGTTCTGTTAGTTCGCCTCCTCCGAAATAACCACCAAGGGCACCCCATGGTGGACTGTCTTCTAGATTTCATCGATAGTGGCACGCCAGGTAGGGGGTGTGCAGCCAGAACTTGAGTCAATTGAGATGGTTTCCTTCCCTGCTTCCATGGACCTCGGCGAGGGTTTCATGTTCACCGTCGGCTCGGTCACTTGTACCACCGGTGATCCGAAGATCACCGAGGCCATGGAGGAGGTGCGGCCTGCTCCACGACGACTTCACCGACCACTTCTCCGACAACTTCGATCTCGAGACCACTCCTAGGATCGATCACTTCATCAACTCGACGGCAGTTTCCCCGTTACCACCGAGGCCGAAAGGTTAGCAGACTCCCTGTCCCTCATTGAATCAATTAGATCTAATCTTGAGCAGGATGGGTTTACAGTTGTACGCCGCCGACATCATGGTCAGACGGGACATGCCGACTAGTCGCGCCGCCCAGATCCAATCTTGGTTGCGGCCCGACCACCATCTCCAAACCAGGTGCAGTACTGACCACCGAGTCCGAGCACCATCGTACCGACCAGTCCGGCACCGTACCCTTACGGGCTGAAGAACGCCGCCGCATCCTATGATCTACACTTTCCGGCGCTGGTTAATCGATTCCTGGAGACCGATCTGGAACCGCCCAAGATCCTATCACTAATAGATCCAGTCTTGATTGTGAACATGGTGAAACTGACAGATGTGGATGGTGCTCTGTCCTCCACTGTCCTTGAAAGCCCAAGATCAAGTGACGCAATCTCCTGTTTGGGCTGTGGATCTAAGACACCGTAGCTCTCACACCACAATGACACTCCCTCTAATGGCGATGACTTCGCTGCTAAGGTCAACACCATCTTTGATGAGTCACCTCAGTCGCCACCGTCACCTAGGTGTCCCACTCACGTCGAAAACATGATTTTCCTCGTTAGTGACGACGAGCTACCTCAGGATAACGAGACAGATGCACAGCGGCAGCTACGGGAAGCCCGCAACGCAGAACGCGCCAACCGTCGTGTTGTAGAGGCACAACAACCACAAGGCAGCAACCAAGGCGGTGGCGGTGGAGACGACCAAGGTGGTAACCACCAAGGTGGTGGTGGAAACAGTCATGGAGGCAACTGGAACTGCCTGTTCCGCAACCTTGGACCAGAGTTTGAGTAGGCTGGAGGACCATGTATCCACCGTACCCCAAGTGCCAACATTGCTGTCTTGCAGCACATCCTCAGGGGTTTGGCGGAACAATCTCTGGCGATCCAGGAAGCTCTTCGGTGCTTAGAGGCCGCAGAGTTAATGACATGCGTGTTGGTTCCCAAGCACCATCACAAAGTCATCGCAGCACCCGGCAGAACAAAAGCCAAATGCCACCACCCCGGGAAGGGCAGGCGACAATTCGTCCAACCGAATACCTCATAGCAATAGACCACCTCTAGGTGGAACTGACAACCACTAGCACTCGGAGCACCGCGCTCCTGGTGGGGGAGGCAACCGACCCTGACTCGAGCCCATGCTCACAGTGTCGACCACCGAGGACCTCACCATGGGAGTGGAGATGACAGACACATGCACCACGATCACCATGATGGTGGATGACATCGCAACCGTGAGCAAAGCATTGACCAACTCCATGGATCAGATCTTTGCGTATTTCTCGATGAGAGATATGCTCAGCAATGAGCTACAGGCGGCATCTGTCCATACTTGTACGATCTAAAGCAGGTGGCCTGGCCACACCACTTTCGTATCGGAGGAGAGATACGCATCTACAACTAACATGACGACCCCGAGCAGTGGATGCAGCTCTAGGAAACAGTCATCCAAGCAGCTAGCGGCGATGAGTATGTCATGGCCAATTACTTGTCATGCAAGCTCGGTTCGATAGCTCTTCCATGGCTCATGCGCCAGCCTGAAGGATCCATACACAGTTGGCCCCAATTGAAGCAAATGCTCATTGACAACTTCAAGTCAACCTGCAATCAGCCGAGCACGAGATTTGCCTTAGCACAATCCGCAACTATCCGAACGAGCCACTTCGGGACTACATAAATCGCTTCACGGACACTTACATAAGTTGTCGGGATGTTTCACCAGACGATGCGATTGGCCTCTTCATCGCTGGATGTAGAGAGCCCCGGAGGCAAGATCTACGCAAGGAGCTGCTCAAGGTGCGGCCAAGAACCATGGAGGAGCTCTTCAGGATTGCCAACGAGCAAGCTTTCAGAGATGATGGAATGCAAGATCCCAGTATGCCAGCAGCCAGGAACTCCAACTACCATCACGATGACCGGGACCGCGACCGGGACCGTGACTACCGAGACGATCGCCGAGACAACGCCCAAAGAGATGATCGGTGAGATGACCGCGGTGGTTACCAGCGCAATGATGACCAACATGGTCAGCAGCACGACCATGACCGCCGTGATCGCTAGAACTACAACGGCAACTGGCGAAACCGGAATCGCAGCAATGGTGGCTACGTTAACTCCATCAAAGGGCAGAAGAGAGAACTTGACGAGGAGTGCGAAAAGATCCTCAACCAAGACTGAATGATTGTCAACATATAACATGAACCATGATTTATGCTTTAAGAAATAAGGCCCTACCTTATGAGAACAACCATCAATGATTGTCAACATATAACACGAACCACCAAGACAAGGCTTGCGAGATAGTCCCATGAATCAGAATGCACATAATCAAGAATACCTTTATTTTTATTATTAGAGGTATTAGATGACACCCTCTTGTGTTTGCCAAACACACAATTCTCACAAAACTTCAACTTACTGATGCTTTGTTCATCAAGAAGTCCTTCCTTGCACAATTCATGCAAGCCTTAGAATCAACTATAATTGTTGTACAAAGATTACTCACTCATATGTCCAAGGCACTTATGCCAAAGATTACTAGCTTTAGAATTATATGGTGAATAAGAAATTATAGCAGCATCAACTATAATTGTTGTACAAAGAAGATGGTAAAAATTTGGAGATTTTATTTCACCTCTCATAACACCTTTAAACTCTATCTCCACCGGAGTACTTGTACCCTTTCGCATCAAGATGACTCGAATAAATAAGATTCTTACTCATGCTTGGAATATGCCCCATGTCAGCCAGAGTTGTGACAATGCTATCATGCATGTTAATCTAAATATATTCAATGCCAACAATATCAAGTGGATTGTCATCACCTAATCTAATAGAACCTCCACTATGGACAGAATCATAGGTGACAAACCAATCTCTATTAATGCATATATGAAATGAAGTAGTGAAATCCATTATCACTATTTGCACATCTAGCAAAAGCATCAAGCACATCACAAAGAATTATCTGCCTTAGAAGCAGCCACAGAAACATTACCTTCACCATTGGATTTACCTTTCTCTCTCTATATGTGCTAGTTCTCTTCTCTTTATTCTTAAATTTCAAATACTCAGTGATAATGAATATCCTTCTTGCAATAATTGCAAAATTTATCTCCTTTACCTCAAGACTTTGACCGGCCTTTATAATGATTCAAAGTTTTGCCTCTATTGCCATTGTTTTGTTTTATTTCCTGTCCTCCCATGAATGGACAACGCTTATCCTTTGGAAGCAGAACCTTCAAAAGACACCATCAATTTCATCGTTTCTTTGGCACACAATGCCTCAGAAACCTCATCATGACTATATAACAATGTATCTTCGAATTTTGGAATAGAACTAGGCATAGAGCACAAAAAAATAAGACCCAAATCTTCATCATCATAATCTACCTCCATTGACTGTAGATCAGAAATGATCTACTTGAAGGCCATGAGATGGCTAAGCAAAGAGCCACCCTCTTGCGACTTGTGCTTATATAGCGTCATCTTCATATGCATTTCTTGTCAAATCCTTAAACATGCAAATTGACTCTGTTTGAGCTATAGAGCAGCTGCAATTTTCTTCTACAAACAATCTTACAAAATATTATTTAAATATGAAGTTGAATTTGAGTCAGGGCCTTACAATATTTTATTTTTCTCCTCATCAGTCCAAAATTTAGAATCCTTGTTATCGAATTTATCAAGAGCATCATCAACCTATACGAAAGAATAGCCCTCATCTTCACTAGCCACAAAGCAAACGTTTTGTCACGATCTAGTTGTGGAATATCATATTTGATTGAAAACATGGTGAGAAATAATAGCATAACCAGAAGAATAATAATCTGTAGAAATAGGTGTAAACCTAGCAAAACCTATAGCCTATGTGCACCTCACATGTCCATTCAGCAATAAACAGAAGAAAAGACTCCATGTGCACTTAGTAAAATCTCACCAAACGCTGATTTTCACGGACAATGATCATGTACCCTTTTTTGGCTCATTTCAACAACAGTGTTGTGAATTTCCCTTCTCTGCCTTAATCCACGTGCAGCAGCAAACATATCAAAAAAATAATGAAATTTCTCCACCTTGAAACACCAGCAGCGGATAGCAGCTGGAACGTCCAGCTGATGGACAACACCTGCCTCGATGGAAGCTGTTGTAGATTGGAACTCAATCTGGTTTAACTCGAACTCGGCATGTACACCACCTTGGACTCTGCTGGTTGAGACGCCGTTGACATCATGGCAGAAATTACCAAATACATCATCACTATATGGGGAGAGTTTATAGAACGCATGTCGGGCTATATATAATTAATAATGAGCACGACACCGTAGATCTATATAGATCTTCACTGTATGAGCATGAACAAAGGGAACAAAACCCAAACTTTTTTTATTAATCTCATGTCGGGCTCTATATAATTAATAATGCAAATAAAGATCAAACACAATACATAGGTTTCACATGGAAAACCCTTGCAAGAAAAAACCATGGGTGCCAACCGGCGATCTTCACTATATGGGGAGAGTTTATAGAACGCATAGGATACAATGAGTCGTCTCACTCTTTCTGTGCGGCTTACGAGATGTATTTATAGGATCGACTGACTGCAGTCAAATAAAGAAACAAATCTGCTAATAAACATAAGTCAAACCATGGATCCTTTAGGTATTCCCACATGACTCATGTTATAATTCGGATCATATTCCAATAGGGCGAACCAGATGCGAGTGCTAGTATGATCTTGGCTCTAGAAAAAAACAACCTGAGCGAGAGAGGGGTGACCGAACCAGATGCGAGTAATTGCCAAAGCCTAGCTCGAGAAAAAATGACCAACATCTGCATTCTTTGGTAGCCAGGCCAGGGCTGTATGGATGGCCTGCCTCAACCCATGTACATGTAACCAAATAGCCTAAGGCCGGACCTGGGTCCTCGGGTGGTTGGAAAGGGAAGGAACTTGCACCCGCAATAGGGAAGGAGCTTGTGTGCAGGACCATAGGGGCCAGGACAGGGACAGGGGACCGAGGCATGGCTGAAGATGACCAGGGCGGCATTGGAGAGGACCAAGCGGTGCTAGAGGTGATCGGGGCATGACCAGCAAGAAGCGCAGTTGCCAAACCTTAGCTACCTGCGCATCAGCACTTGTGGGTGTATGGCCTCAGAGTTGTGCGCAAGGTAAGAAAAGGAAAAGAATGAACCATTTTATTCATAACCGATGGCAGTGTGGTTAATTTCTTGCACCTACAGCCAGTGAAAGGGACACTCCCACTATAGTGGAAAATGAGCTACACAAAATTTACCTTCTTGACTTTTAGAGAAGCTATAGCGGGTTGAAAGCCATACCAAACACTACTAAAGTTGGTCCCAAGAAAGTAGGTCAGGAGTTGGGAGCCGAATCGAACATAGCCATTGCATTTCTGAGGTAGATCCAGTTATAATTCCAAACCAGTATGTTCTATT
Source organism: Cymbopogon citratus (assembly GCA_031170775.1). Lineage (NCBI taxonomy): Eukaryota > Viridiplantae > Streptophyta > Magnoliopsida > Poales > Poaceae > Cymbopogon > Cymbopogon citratus. The sequence continues at coordinate 10,886 of DXKC01013716.1, forward strand.
GTTGTGAATGACGGCGGAATAACGACAAAGAACACAAGATCAAATCACAGCGAGACACAAGATTTAACGTGAAAACCCCTCCAATGCGAAGGAAAAAACCACAGGCGCCAGCCAGCAAACACTCCTCACTATTATCAAAAGTAAAGTTACAACGCTGTAGCGGCGGCTTACAAGATGATCTCGGTGGAAACCCTAAGCCGCTTCGCTTCCGCCCAGCCTCCGCTTCGCTCCGTCAGAAGTCGACCTATATCATTGGCAACTGAATTTGGAACATATCCAACAAACTCTACCTTGAGAGAAATTCACCTTGTAGCATCAATCAACACCTTCATCCTGAACAAAACAAAGACAGAATACCACTAACGCCAAATAGTCTCTTGGACCATTCTACTAAACCAACTAAGCATGAGCAAAGCTCAAACTTAGCAACAGGAACAGGCTTAGTCATCATATCAGTAGGATTATCATGAGTACTAATCTTGCGTACCTTCATCTTACCTTTTTCGATCACATCAAAAAAATGATACTTAATGTCAATATGTTTTGTCCTCTCATGGTACATCTGATCTTTAGTAAGGTAAATGGCACTTTGACTATCACAGTGCAAATCAATGCAAGATTCAACTCCACATAGCTTAGTGTACAAACCTTTCAGCCAAATTAATTCCTTGCATGCTTCAGAAACAGCCATGTATTCTGCTTCAGTAGTAGACAATGCAGCAACAGACTGCAGTGCAGCCCTCCAACTCACAGCACAACTGCCAATAGTGAACACATAACTAGTAAGTGACCTTCTCTTGTCCAAATCAGTAGCATAATCTGAATCCATATAACCAATAAGTCCCTTATCAGTCCTTGCAAACTTCAAACAAGAATCCGCTGTGCCTCTAAGGTACCTGAAAATCTGTTAAACTACCCTCCAATATTCTTTACCATGATTAGATATATATTTACAGCCAAACTCATAGCATATGACAAATCTAGACGAGAGAAAACCATGGCATACATCAAAGACCCAACAACACTAGAATAAGGAACCCTTGTCATGTATTCTATTTCTTCATCTATACTAGGACACTGTGCAGCTATAATTTAAAGTGAGCTGCAATGGGGGTGCTAACATAATTTGCATCATGCATGTTGAAACACTGAAGAACTTTCTTAATATAATTTTGCTGACTAAGAAATAATAAACCAGATTTTCTATCCCTAATAATTTTCATACCGACTATTTTCTTAGCAGCATCAAGATCCTTCATGTCAAACTCACTACTAAACAATTTATTCAATTTAGTGATTTCA